>CM038675.1:772793043-773060543 GCA_021605145.1 Aegilops bicornis
TTCGTACTAACCCAATGCATAATTTGGAGATACCAGAGTGCACCTCTTTATAGCCACCCAAGCTATTGCCAGACGCTTTGGTACACCTAAAGTATTCTTACTTATCCGGAGTTGCGTTACAATCTCATGGCTCCATGGAAAATATACTTGACATTAGAAAAGCTTTAGCATATGAAGACTTGCTACCCATCTTTTGTGTGCTGAGGCTTTCTAGGATTGGGTCTTGTCCCATCGTCACATCATTCTCTCCTAATGATGTGATCCCGTTATCAACCATTATCCAATGTCCATGGTCGTGAAACCGTAACCGTAATCCTGCTGGATCAACCATCTAGTCAACTAGAGGCTTACTAGGGACATGGTGTTGTCTATGTACCCAACACATGTATCAAGTTTCCTACCAATACAATTATAGCATGGGTAATAAACGATTGTCATGAACACGGAAATATAATAATAATAACTAATTTATTATTGCTTCTAGGGCATATTTCCAACATATATACCCAATACGCCACGTAAGAAAGGCACTCCACGATTGCTCGCTGTTTTTCTCCGCTTTGGCGAGGGAGGCATTTGGGTGCTCTAGCTCACCTCCTATGCACATAGGAGGGGTGTGTTGATGCGAAATGTCCGAGCCACACTAGTTAATCTTTCTCCTCTCGAAACTTCGACCTCCGAGCTCCATTTTCCCTCATGATTTGTCTAGGGTTTAGCGGTCCGTCACGTCCCGGACCCCGTCTTCATCAACAATACTGTCGATCACTCACACGATCTCAAGGTTTGCCCGACACCACCCGTGGTGAGCCTCTTGTTCTTTATCTTCTTCTGAAAGAAAAATTCTTACTTCAGATAGATACTTGTCTAATTTTTCTTACTTTTATTATTCCTTGTTATTATATAGTGCGATGGTTTTGGTATCCGCCCCCCATCGTGCCCCTTTCGCCCCGGTTTGGCTTCTGATTGGGATGTGGTATATGTTATCTTTTTGATAACTATTTGGTTCTATATTTTATTGCTTGCGACAATTATGCCACCAACGTGGCATAACTTCTTTATTTTATCTAGGAGGTGGTTGAACTGAAATTCCAACCAGAGCCCTATTGTCGAGGAGGTTAGAAAATTTAGTTGAAGAAAGAAAACAATTACTTGAAGTTGAAAAAATAAGAAAATTGAGGAGGAGAAGATGATATTGGAGTTGCATGTTATGGATGTCGTTTTCGATGATCACAAGATCGAGAGATGGATGCAAATGCTGATTGAAGAATTAGAAAGATTAGAAAATATGACATTCATAATTGAGGCTTGGTATCATTATGCAGTTGGATCGCTTATTACCTTGGTATTATGCATTATGAATCGCATTTGTTGTTACATTGAAATGTTTTTTACATAATTTCATTTTATGGTTTAATTAGATGCTCTAGAAAGCTATATGTTGTTCAACGAGAACTATGTATGTATTTCTTTGGTTCATCAATGTGATGATGAACTTCTATTAATTTGGTCACTTATCTATTCATGAGAGGGTTGAAAATTGATGATGTGGCTTTGAATGGTGCATTTTTGAACACAGAAAAACAATGGAGTTCAAATAAGTTCAAAAAAAAATGAAAATCCCCTTTATAATGCATTTAGTTTCCATGCGATCAGGAATACCCCGAAGTAATTCGAAAGAAATTGTCCATTTTGGTACACGCAAGTGCATCCAGCTTTTGTCAGATCCTCTCTCTACTTTATTGGGTACATGCTATGTGGGTGAAATGATGATGCCATGCCAATCCTTTCAACCTTTTCAGAGTTCATTTCAAAATGCTTTTTCAATTTCATGGTATTATAGCTCTAAAATAAACAAGAAAGGCATGAAAAATAACAAATAGAAGCTCTAAAGGGTTGAAAATTGATGATGTGGTTTTTGAATGGTGCATTTGAACACGAGATAAACTATGGAGTTCAAATAAGTTCAAAATGAAATCCCTTTGTAAATGCATTTAGTTTCAGGATGAAACCCCGACACAAAATGAAATTCCTTTGTACTGCATTTAGCCTCGATGAAACCCCGGATACTTCAGAAGAGATTGTGCTGCTTTGCATACACGAAGTGCATCCAAGCTTTTTGTCAGAACCCTTCTCTACTTTCTTGCACACATGCTATGTGGTTGAAATGATGGATACCAATATGCCAACTTTCAACCTTTTCATAGTTCATTCTCAAATGCTTTTTCAATTTCATAAGGATCTTATATCTCGTAAAATAATCAAGAAATGGCATGAAAAATAACAAAATGAAGTTAGAAAGGGTTGAAAATTGATGATGTGGCTTTGAATTTGGTGCATTTTGAACACACGTAAAAACTATGGAGTTCAAATAAGTTCAAAAAAATGAAACTCACCTTTAGTAATGCAGATTAGTTTCGTGATGAAACCCCGATACTTCAGAAAGAGATTGTCCATTTTGCTACCATTGGAAGTATGCATCCAGTTTTTGCCTTAACCCTCTCTACTTTCTTGCACATGCTATGTGGGTGAAATGATGATACCATTACGCCAACTTTCAACCTTTTCAGAGTTCATTTCAAATGCTTTTTCAATTTCATGGTCTTATAGCTCAAAATAACTGCGTAAATGCATGAAAAGTAACAAAAGTTAAGTCGCAAGGGTTGAAAATTGATGAGGCAGCTTTGAATGGTGCATTTTGAACACAGAAAAACTATGGAGTTCAAACAAGTTCAAAAAAATGAAATCCCTTTTGTAACGGACCCAGATTTGAAGTTTCGTGGATGAAACGCCGATAATGAAGAGATTGTCCGCTTTTGTAAACGGCGGGATCCGCCACAGAATCTCTCTACTTTCTTTTGCACATGCTATATGTGGGTGAAATACGATACCATGCCAACTTTCAACTTTTCAGAGTTCATTTCAACATTCTTTCAATTTCATGGTCTATAGCTCAAAATAATCAAGAATGCATGAAAATAAATAAATGAAGTCGAAGGGTTGAAATTGATGATATGGCGCTGAATGGCATTTTGAATACGTAAAAAACCATGGAGTTAAAATAAGTTCAAAAAAATGAAATCCTTTGTAATGCATTTGTGTTTCGTGGATGAAAAACCCCGACTTCAAAAGAGATTGTCCGCTTTGTACACGAAGTACGCCCAGCTTTTTGTCGTAACCCTCTCTACTTTCTTGCACATACTATGTGGGTGAAATGATGAATTCATGCCAACTTTCAACCTTTTCAGAGTTCATTTCAAATGGTTTTCAATTTCATGGTCTTATAGCTCAAAATAATCAAGAAATGCATGAAAAATAACAAATGAAGTCGAAAGGGTTGAAAATTGATGATGTGGCTTTGAATGGTGCATTTTGAACACATAAAAACTATGGAGTTCAAATAAGTTCAAAAAATTCAATCCTTTGTAATGCATTTGAGTTTCGATGAAACCCTGATACTTCGAAAGAGATTGTCCGTTTTGTACACGAAGTGCATCCAGTTTTTGCCGTAACCTTCTCTACTTTCTTGCACATGCTATGTGGGTGAAATGATGATACCATGCCATCTTTCAACCTTTTCAGAGTTCATTTCAAAAACTTTTCAATTGCATGGTCTTATAGCTCAAAATAATCAGTAAATGCATGAAAAATAACAAATGAAGTGGAAAGGGTTGAAAATTGATGATGTGGCTTTTGAATGGTGCATTTTGAACACAAAAAGAACTATGGAGTTCAAATAAGTTCAAAAATGAAATCCCTTTGTAACAAAGCGTAGTTTCGTGATGAAACTACGATATTTCGAAGAGATTGTCCGTTTTGTACACCAAGTGCATGCAGTTTTAATTCCGTAACCCTCTCTACTTGCTTGCACATGTTATGTGGGTGAAATGATGATACCATGCCAACTTTCAACCTTTCGTAGTTCATTTCAAATGCTTTTCAATTTCATGGTCTTATACCTAATAATCAAGAAATGCATGAAAAATAACAATGAAGTCGTAAAGTTAAAATTGATGATGTGGATTTGAATGGTGCATTTTGAAGACAGAAAACTATGGAGTTCAAATAAGTTCAAAAAATGAAATCCCTTTGTAATGCATTTAGTTTCGTGATGAAACCCCGATACTTGAAAGAGATCGTCTGCTTTGTACACGAAGCCATGCATCCAGTTTTGCCTTAACCTCTCTACTTTCTTGCACATGCTATGGGTGAAATGATGATACCATGCCAACTTTCAACCTTTTCACAGAGTTCATTTCAAATGCTTTTCAATTTCATGGTCTTATAGCTCAAAATAATCAGAAATGCATGAAAAGTAACAAATGAAGTTTAAAGGGTTGAAAATTGATGATGTGGCTTTGAATGGTGCATTTTGAAAACAGAAAAACTATGGAGTTCAAACAAGTTCAAAAAATGAAATCCCTTTGTAATGCATTTAGTTTCGTATGATGAAACCTAATACTGAAAAGAGATTGTCCGCTTTGTACACGAAGTACATCCAGCTTTTGCCGTAACCCTCTCTACTTTCTTGCACATACTATGTGGGTGAAATGATGAAACCATGCCAACTTTCAACCTTTTCAGAGTTCATTTCAAATGGTTTTCACCTTCATGGTCTTATAGCTCAAAATAATCAAGAAATGCATGAAAAATAACAAATGAAGTCGAAAGGGTTGAAAATTGATGATGTGGCTTTTGAATGGTGCATTTTGAACACATAAAACTATGGAGTTCAAATAAGTTCAAAAAATGAAATGCCTTTTGTAATGCATTTAGTTTCGTGATGAAACCCCTCGATACTTCAAAAGAGATTGTCCGCTTTGTACAATGCGAAGTGCATCCAGCTTTTGCCGTAACCTCTCTACTTTCTTGGACATGCTATGTGGGTGAAATGATGATACCATGCCAAGTTTCAACCTTTAGAGTTCATTTCAAATGCTTTTCAATTTCATGGTCTTATAGCTCAAAAATAATCAAGAAATGCATAAAAATAGCAAATGAAGTCGAAAGGGTAGAAAATTGATGATGTGGCTTTTGAATGGTGCATTTTGAACACAGAAAAACTATGGAGTTCAAATAAGTTCAAAAAATGAAATTCCTTTGTAACAGACGAGTTTTCGTATGAAACCCTGATAACAAAAATGAAATCCCTTTGTAACACACGAGTTTCCATATGAAATCCCTTTGTTTCAAAGTTCATAAATAACTTTTTTGTTACAAACTTTAATAGAAAATTGAATTATCATAAAATAAAATAAATAAGTAATTTGAAACAAAATAATATAAACTTTAATAAAATATATAAGTAGAAGCAAAATAAAATAAAATAAAATAAACTTTAATAACATAAATAAAATATATGAAACTAAAATTATCAAAGTATTT
The DNA here is from genome assembly GCA_021605145.1 of Aegilops bicornis. Lineage (NCBI taxonomy): Eukaryota > Viridiplantae > Streptophyta > Magnoliopsida > Poales > Poaceae > Aegilops > Aegilops bicornis. Next base: position 772,798,426 of record CM038675.1, read on the forward strand.
TCTGCTCAAAATCATTAAAAGCAAAAAGAATTTTCATAAAGAACTTTTTTGTTAGAAACTTTAATAGCAAATAGAATTGTCATAAAATAAAATAAATAATTAATTATAAACAAAATAAAATAAAACAAATAAGTATTTTGTTGTAAGTAGAAACAAAACAAAATATATAAAGCAAAAGAAAACAAAAACTGGGGAAAATAAAGAAATTGCCACCCATCGGGCCACCACAACAAGTGAATACGACTAGAAACCCATCCATGGGCAGGATTCAGTGCCTGAAGGCCCAAGAGGCCTGTGCATATCAAGTGTCTGTTTAGGCCCATAGGCCCCAGAAGTTGAGGAGTTCGAGATGGAAGAGGTAAGAGGGCTTATAAACAGTGTCGGGCGCCCAACTAGCGAGGTGGGACTAAACTCCCACCACCACCTCACTGTGCAAGGCAGCATTGCCAGTCCCGATTGGTGGCACCAACCGGGACTACCGGGTGGCTTTGGTCCCGGTGGGTGGCACCACCCGGTACCAATGCCACCCTTTAGTCCCGATTCGTGCCACCAACCGGGACCAAAGGCCTCTGCTTCCCGCCCTTTGGGCTGCTGAAAAGTGACCTTTGGTCCCGGTTGGTGGCGCCAACCGAGACTAAAGGGGGCATTGGTCCCGGTTGGTGCCACGAACCAGGACCAATGCTCCTTGTCGTGGAACGAGCACCCATGGGATCACAAGAATCCCTACTACAACAATTCGGCGGGCGCTGGGTCGTGAGAAGAGCGGATCAAACAGATAGCACGCGGTTTCCTTATCTGTGTTCGGGCCGCGAGGATGCGTAAAACCCTACTCCTGCTTTGGTGGTTTGTTTATCTGTGTTCTTGGGCTAGCAATGGGGCGTGAGGAGCTCCAAAAAGCCGAATCCTCCTCCTGGTCGCCTTGGGCCTCCTTTTATAGGGAAATGGGTTGCCACAGTGGCACATGTGGAGGTGGAAAGGGTATAGTGATGCAGTTTATCCTCGTGATTACATGACAAGGCGCCTTTAATGCGCGTCTTGCTTAGGTGTCCTGCTTTATCGGGGACGGGAGAGACCTGTCTCGTCTGTCGCCGCCTCCCTCTCATGTCGACATCGCCACTCTGGCCAGCGGTGCTCAAGCTGCCATGTAGGCGGTGCAGCTGAGGTGGCACAGTGGTGGGTCTCCACGAGGATCCGCTTGTCACGGTAGGGTGCCTGCCCAATCGGTTGGGCCGGTAGCTGCATGCGAACGGTGTTGGAGGTTTGATTATGGGCCTGACGGTGGCCCTACTGGTGTTCTTGGCAAGGACTCGCCAGCTCGGCAAGGGTCTTGCTGGCGCCGCTGTCATCCCCCTGCAAGGCTCTTGCCGGAGGCCTTGTGGTCCTCCTTGGCTGGGATCCCGCCAAGGGTCGCCATCTTCTATAGTGTGTATCGATTCTTGATGTCTTCACAAAGATCTCGCATGCCACCACGGGATGTCTCTCGAATCCTTGCCCCATGGGGGCAAAGTGGACTCAAGGGTGATTCGCCCGTGAGGTGGGGCGAGCCGCCACAAAGCAAGGGTCTTGCTGGTTTGCTAAAACCGGCCTCCGGCAAGGATCTTGCCAGAGGGGGGGTCCGCTTCCCCTTTGCTCTTTGTGGTCTTGGTCTTGGCGTCGTTTCCGCTCCTTTCGAGCTGCCTTACCTTGGCTCACCTCCTTGCCTTGCTCAAGGCGGTGGTGCTCAAGGCTCGACTGTCTGCACAGTTATAGGGGTACAAATAGTGTACCCCTCTTTTGTACATCGACAGAGCCCCGGCCTGGGCCACACGTAAGCGCATCGCTGCTGGGCTAGGCCTAAAAATAGTGCGCTGGCAGGCGGTGGTTTTACTGGTAAGTCTCTTCACAAGACTGCGCTTCCATTGCCTCCTCCGCGTGGCTCGGCGTGGGAGGCGTGCGTGATGTGGGCGGCATGCGCAAGGCTGAGCTCTGCGCATGCGCCACGTCAGTAGTAAAGGGGGCGTTCGCGCCTTCCCATAAATGGAGGGAGGCGGTCCATTTATTAAATAGGGTCGAGGCGTGGTCTTCAAGGCGCCCACCCCACGATCACGGGGTGGGAGAGGTCGCCTCACCTGTCGCCTTGGTCCCGCATGCCTGCCACGTGGTTCCTGCGCGCTGGGTGGCGAATGGTGGAGGCGGAAACGGGCCGTCAGCTGGGGCAGCGGTTGGTCCCAGATTCCCTCACGCCTTCCTCAAGGCCTTGATTGGCTGAGCGGGCGTCGAGCCCCCACCCTGCTCCTTTATAAAGAGCGGAGGGCGGGGGATGGCGTCCCGCATTCTTTCATCTCCTCCTTCCTTCAGCTTCTTCTTCCCCCCCCCATCCGCCATGGAGAGAGGGAATCCTGGCCCTTCAACGGTGGCGGCGAGGGTCGCCGCTCGACAACGCGTCCTTCCTTCTCCTGCACCTGCGGTGGCAGAGCCAGCCGCGAGGGAAGGGGAGGCGAGGCCGAGGCGCTGGGAAGAGGATGACGGGCGGCGCGCCGTCTCGCCCGACAAGTAGTTCCTCACCCCATGGAGGGCCATGTTAGGGATGACCCTTGCGGTTCTTCGTCAGGCTGCGCCCGGCCGCCGCTGGCCGCTTTCGCCTCCGACTCCATTCACGCGGGTAGATGGAGCTGATCCGCCGGAGTCATTGCGGCTGCTCATGAGGGGCCGTGGATCAAGAAGACGCGAGTTCACAGCCGACTTCCCAGCCCTCACGTGATGTATCTTTCATCGGGATGGAAGACGTCACATATCCACCGCTTGTGCCTGGAGGGGCTCACTCTCCATTTCAAGCTGATGGAGGGCGCCTCCTCTCCCGTCAAGGTCTTCGGCTCTTCGGGACCCGGCAGGTGCTGCGTGGAGAGCTCTTCGATAGCGAAGACTCCTCCTCGGCGGGAGTGGTGAGGAGGACAGCGCAGCGACAAAGGGTAGCAGCGGCAGGATGACGGGTCCGACTAGGTGTCGGGCGCCGCTCAGACGGCACCGCGACCCCATCATCCGTGGTCAGCCGCTTCACGAACTTCTCGAGGTCGCCTCCTTGACGGCCGGGCGTTGGGAGGCTGCGAAGAGGAAGAGGGCGGGCGACAAGGACGCCATATCGAGTACGCGGCACCGACGCTTTCAACGCTGTTGACGCCCCGCCGCCTCGCTCGAAAGCCTCGCTTCCGCACCGCCATCACGATCCAGCCTCGGACGGCCACAGAGATGTTCTCTTGGTGTCTCTGCCACTGTAGCTCGCCTAGGCGCTCTTCTGCTTCTTTTCGCCTCCTTGACCTACCTCCTAAGGAGAGGGACAAGAAAGGGGTTTGGGCACCTTATCTCTTTTAGCTTGTAAGCATTTGGGCCTTGACTGAATTTAAAACATTTAATCCCATCATCCATGTTTTTCATTCCCCATGGGCTGTACCTGAGTGGAATGTTTTTAATGAAAAAGGGATGCTTGCCGGGTCATTTGTTTGTGGGTACACTAGTGCAGAACCGGGCAATAGCACCGGTTCGTAAGGCCCTTTAGTGCCGGTTCCACAACCGGCACTAAAGTGTGGTCACTAAAGGCCCCTTTAGTACGGTTCTGCATGAACCGTGCTAAAGGCCAACCACGTGGCACGAGGCAGCTCCGGGGTCGGAGTTTTAGTACCGGTTGGTAACACCAACCGTACTAAATGTTTGTGGGTTTTTGTTTTATTTTTATTTTTCAATTAAATTTGTGTTATCAATTTAATTCTTTTTCGCTTGGTGGTATTTAACGATACTACACATTGTACACGTTATGCATATATATATATATATATATATATATATATATATATATATATAAATAGAATTTCTAGTAGAACCAATCATGCATATATATATATCATCAATGTCTCACAAACCATCATATTAATTAATTCACACATACACACATGTATAGCTATATACAATTTCTCCTACATATGCATGTTGCCTCTTGAGCTGGCATTAGCCTAATTGGTGCCTTCGAGCACGATGGGGGCGGTAGCGGGTAATAGTATTCTCCCTTGGATTTATGACCTGGTCGAGCAAAAATCCCGTTATTTCCTCTTGAAGTGCTTCTACGCCTCCGCTTCTAGGAGCTTCTCCGCACCTCTGTGAACTGTTAAGAAGGAGATCAATATGCATGTGTATTAGTTGTGTGACTAGATATCACATAATGGTGTAAAAATTGTGAATAGTGTTTTGACAAGCCGCACTCCATTCCCTGCCTTTGAGATCTGCTCTTTCGGATGCCATCATGCTAATGTTCTCGCAAACGCAGAATGCACACAGATCAGTCCCTCTACCGCCTGTGGCCTTTACGAGAATGGAATTTGATCAGATAATAATTAATCAAGCATGATAATTAAAGAGATGGAAGCTAGCTAGCTAGCTAGTACTACTTAATTACTTACCTTGGGTCGAAACCATTTAAGCTTTTTGTTTCCATTCGCCTTCCGTGACGCTGATGAACCTTATCCAAGCCCCTCGCTACCGACAAAGAAAATGAATAAAGGTTATTAAATAGTTCATATCATGAAAATGACTAACTAAATAGGCGAGATATATAGTTAATAATGATTGAACTTACCGTTGACTATCCCAAACAAGATGTTATAGTCAGTTTTTTCTTTGAGTAGTGAGTCCAAGATTTCAACTGTTCAAGGCCAACTTTAATGATACACAAGACCCAGTGAAATCTGCATGCACACACGCTTGCATGTCTTAATTAAGCCGGGCATATGTAAATCAAAAACATGTAGCTAGCTAGTAGGCAAAACAGTAGAATTTGTAGTACAAGACAAGGTGACTCACCGAAGTTGTAAGGAAGTAGTATATCTTCATTGTATTTGAGGCGCTTCAAGAACTCTAGCATGTTGTCCTTCACGCCCTTTTGATAACGTGGATTTAGTTTCCATGTGTATTCATTAACGCTGTTTGGGTCAATGAACCCAATGCCAAAGCCGCCCACCTTTTCTCATTTCATATATCTTCATCCTGCATATAATACCACAGAAAAGAATATAGTGAGGATAATTATAGGTAATGATTGATCAAAAGGATCAAGACAGCTAGCTTAAGACTTAAATTACAGAAAGAAATCACTTATAGATTAATAGCAACTGATTTATAGATTTGTCGAGTGCGTCTTGATTGTATAACTGAAACAGTTCAGAATACTCAACGGACACATCTTTCTCATGGAAGTAATGCTCCTCCTTGACATTCACCATGAGGGACAATCGATCGGAAATCTTGGTAATGTTCATGTAACATTTATGCAATTCATACATTCTCGTTGGGAGGTTCTTGACCTTGTATGGCTCGACCAAAGGTTGGCCCCGGACATATTTCCGTTTTATTTCATCCTCTAAGCATTGTGCATGGGCTCGATCTCGAGGAGTTGTCCAATGTTGATTTTGAGAACTTCAGCCTGCATTATATGGTCCTCCGTTATTACCACATTGCCCACCTCAGAACGTAAACTGTTTGCCCACAATAATATTACACAGATCTGTCACGTGTTGTTGGCACAACAAGCGAGGGATCGATTGCGCTACTGTTCTCCCAAATGGGAATGGTTTTCCTGCATTTTTGATACCGCTTGCTTTTTGTTTGTTGATCCCGAGCTCGCCTCCACGTAGACGTGCTCGATTTAACTTCCCGATGTGGGCGCCATAGTCTCGTGGTCAATGTGCTTGGGAGCTGGTGGTTGAGCCATAATGAAGTGGTCAATCGCTTCCTCGTGCACTTTCTCCCTTGGCGGCGGTGGCGGTTTCGGTGGCAAATGGGCTTCCACCTCGGACTTCGATATGGCTACATTTCCTCCTCGGACCTGTCATAAGACCTTGCGGAAGAGGCGTGAGGCTTGGACCATATTTATATCGCTTGCCTCCTTGTACTTCCTGTACTACCTCGACTCAGACCGCCACGCACCATAGCTGCGGGTGTCTCTTCTGCGATTGCCGAGGGCGGGCGGAGACGCTCACGACGGGGCTGAGTTGGACGAGGAGGAGTGGCCGCCTCAAGCTGTGCCGGACTTGGAGGAGGAGTGGCTCGAGGTTGTGCCGGACTTGGAGGAGGAGGGACGTCTCACGCTGGTGGGCGGACTTGGAGGAGGAGGAGTGGCTCGACACTTTGCCGGACTTTGGAGGAGGAGTGGCCTGACACTTTGCCGGACTTGGTGGACTTGGCAGGAGCTGGAGACTGGCTGACTCGGTGGCGGACTTCGACGAGGAGTCGGATGACGCGTGTCGGTGGCCTTCAAAGATGATGCAATCCTTTTTCCATAGGATGATACGATGGTTGGCGCTCTCAGAAAGCGCCGTCCTCACCTCCAGGAATATCAAGCTTCTAGCCCGAAATATGGCTGCACCACCTCATCAACCATGACACGAGCATAGCTCCTTTGGAATCGGGATGCAATGGTAGGTTGCTTTGGGGTAATCGAAAAGCAACGCCGTCCGCCACCTTCATGGATATGTTCTTCATTTTGACGTAGCTCGTAGCTAGTGTTCTCCGTGATGTCATCCACGGGTATCTACCCAAAGCATTGCATCGTCTGGGCGGAACCCACGCCGCTTCTCTGCATGGTTGGGCGGTGCTATCCAATGCCGGATCATCCGCTAGCCGCCGCAATGCTGAGACCCCTTTGTCTGGCTAAGTGAGTCGATCTGCCTCGCCTCGCCGCCACCGGAGTTTGACCGCCAATTCGCTGACTTGCTTTCTAGGCCTTGAAGGCGCTCATAGTACCGCTTCTTCTGCTCCTCCTCCATCTTCCTCTTCTTCTCCTCCGCAATCTTCTTTCTCGCACGGGTTCTCGTAGTCGGTGTTCCGCCTCGAAAACCCTCATACCACGGAATAGCCTTCTGCCTCGTGGTTCTTCCTGTGTGTTCAGGATTTCCTGTGGCACGCCAGTAAGCTCGCTGCTCTTCTCGCTATTGGCTCGAACACCCCGATCGTGCCTCTTCTATTGCAACAAGTATCGCATCATCGGCTCCGCTCAGGACATGCCTTCGCCGAAACTTCTTGCCTCGCTCGGTCCAACTCCCCCATGCACATAGAACCAAGTCCCGCACTGGGGCCAGCTCTTAGTATCCGGAGTGACACCTCCATCCTCCATCTCTTTCTCGAGACTTATCCCACTTAGGCATTGCCACCGACAGCCACCTGGCCCCAGCTTATGGAACTTATACTTTTTTCGGCATTCTTCTTGTTTATTCTCTAATCCGCTCCTTAGCTAATTCCGAATCTCTTGAATTTCACGAAATCGTCCCAATGAGCACGTTGGTTCTCTAGTGTTCCCTCTAACACCGGACTCTTCCTTCCTCCCTTGACGACATTGTCCCATTCAAGATTCTTGTGGTTCTTGAATGCAACCGCCATCTTCCTAAGAGCAGCGTCCTTGACTTTCTACACATCTCGCTTCGTGGAAATGATCCGGTAGGGTGAAATGTTCCATGAGAGTATCCCAAAGCAGATCTTTTTGATTCTTGTCGACAAAAGTAACATCTGGACGAGGAGCAGCGCCTCTTTGCCTTTTTGTCCTTTGTCTTTGGTTGGCTCTTCCATTCTTGAAGGGAGATCGAGTTGGTCCTTCACAAGAACTCCGTGACCGACGAATGAACTTGTCCGCAATCTTCTTAGGCGCTAATGGTTCGCCATTAGGTCTGACCGCCTCGATATTGCACTTTACGCCCTCCTTCAACTTTTTGTTCGGGCCTCGCTTTCGCCCTTTTGCTTGAATATTTGCTCGATCCGGATGGCTGAAAGAACAAAGATCGATTCGTTAATATATCTTCAAGTCATTTAGAACATGTGATGATCACCGTAAACCTGCTTATATAAATATATATACCTCGCCGTCTTTGTTGTTTCAGATCAACATGTTCTTCATCATCGTCATAATCGTAGTTCATGACTTCATCAATTCGTCGTCATGATCGAATATCATATCACCCTCTCCAGCAGGTTTAGAAATTGAGCCGTCATAATCTTCTTCATTCTGACATTATCAACGCTCATGATCATATCGAACATGGTCTCTGCTCTCCTCTCTCGCTTGCAGAGATTGTCCGCCATAGCTTTTTATTTAACTAATTCAAAAGAAATATAAAACAATTTAGTATTCAAATTACATCGCTCTTCGAATAATAGATATAATCTCGAATACTTCACTCATACAAATAATAGATATAATCTCGAATACATTGTCTCTAATAATATATAATATTGAATAGTACATCACCGGCTAGCTAGCTAATTAAAGATCGAATACTACAGAAGAATCTAGGACACTCGCGGTTCTGCGTCATGGTGGTGGACACCCAAAGAGAAGGAACCCTCACAGGATCATAGCTGAAGTGAGATCCTCAAGATACCGCCAGGTATTGGACAACCTATCACAAGGCCTCTCAACGCAACCATGTAGCGATGGACGTGCTCGCCCTCCTCCCCGACACGGGCGACGCACTCCGGCGGGCCGGGTCCCCTCCGCACCGAAATCGCCCACTAACGCCACCAAACGAGATCGTGGTCGACGACGGGACCCGGGCCGGGTTCTCATCAAGCGGCGCGCCTTCTCCAGTAGCACCTCCCAAAGGCTAGCCCGGAGCCTAGTCCCGACATGGGTCGGTTGGACGTCAGTCATGACGGGTGGTCGACGGCGAGGGATGCGGGCCGGGCATCGTCGAGAACAAATACTAGCTATATGCCCGCAAAAAAATAATATTTTTTAATGATTGGATTTTGATAACTAAAATTTAACATTTCTACTATTTCAAAAATCTATATACTATTTCATACTAATTAAGCATCTAACACTAAAAACAGAAAAAAACAATTTCTATACATCCATTAAAAAACAGAAAACACCATTATATAAAAAAATTCCATACTAATTAAACACTAATTATATCCATCTAACATGCATTCATACATATATACTAGTGAAAAACAATAATCTAAAAATCTAAACTAATTAAACATACAAAATACGTATATACTAATATATACATGCATTCATTACATATATACGCAGTATGTGTGTGTGTTCATCATGCTTGTGTGTGTGTGTATGGCTCGGGGAGGGGCGCCTATGGTGGCCTTGGGCGAGGGAGAGGGGTTAAAGGGGAGAGCTCATACGGGCGATTTCCGGGCGTAGGCGACTACCGGGGCAGCGACGGGTTGGGCGTGATCGCTGGGCGACGCTGACAAGAGTGACGCGGCCGACGGGACGGGCCTGGGCGGCGGAGACGAGGGCGGCGACGGGGATAGGGCGGCGACGGGGCGACGGGATTTGGGCGATGGCGACGACAAGGGCGACGGGGATTTGGATGGCGACGGCAGCGACGGGTCGGTGACGGCGTGTCGATCCGATCGGGCGAAGCGGTTCAATGGGGAAACAGAGGAAGAAACAGAGGGAGAATGAAATTTTTCAAGTGTTGTATATATAGAAGGCATTTTTAGTACCGGTTGGAGCCACCAACCGTACTAAAGGTCTGTTTTGGCCAGCCCAAGCGGCGGGAAGCTGCCCCTTTAGTACCGGGTGGTGGCACAAACCGGTATTAAAGGCCCCCTTTAGTACCGGCTTGTGCCACGACCCGCATTAAAGGGGGTGCGCTGGCAAAGTGTGTGGCGGTGTTTAGTCCCACCTCGCTAGATGAGGGGCGCACCGACCGGTTTATAAACCTCGCGGCGGTCGCTCTCTCGAGCTCCTCTCCAAAGCAGTGCCCACTGGGCCTACGTGTTCTTTGCTGCCCTGTGGGCCCACTTGGCCTTTGCGGGCCTGCATCCTGGCCCAACAACATCTGGCCTAGTAGGCGGGCATTTTTTTTGCTTTATTTATTTTTGTGTTGTTTTTTTTGTGTATTTAGAGTTTCTTTGTGAATATTTTTGCTTTAGGTACAAAAAATTACAAACTTTCTGTTAGTGCCCGTAGTTTTCTAATTTGAATAGTTTAAATTTTGAATTATTTGAAATTAGTGTGAATCACTAGTTTGTGAATAATTTAACTTTAAAAATCAGTAAAGGCATGAAAGAATTTGTTTGCACATAAAATTTCTTCGCTTCGCTTCAAATGCCAAAACACATAACTACCCTAACTATTACGTAGATTCCTCCGGGTGTGAAACATGTAAGAAAGTGATGATAGTGAAGCCAATCACATCCTGCATCTTTGGGTGTGAAACTTTTTCTTCAAGCGTGTGTCCCTTTGGCGCCGTAACCATGGAAAAATCTTCATCATTTAACGGGATGCTCGGGTCAATATTCACTGTGGAATGGATAAATTTCATCAAACTTTTCATAATCTTCCGACTTGTCTGTCTTTGTCATCCACTCCCACGATGTTTCTTCTTCCCGTAAAGAACTATGTGCCGCTTTGGCTTATCGTATCGATGCATTCGCTTCCTTATATTTTCTTTTTCTTGGCTTGGTAGACATGTCCTTCACATAGAAAACCTGTGCCACATCATTGGCTAGGACGAATGGTTCGCTCGCATACACGCAAGATTGTTGAGATCCACTATTGTCATTCCATCATCGCGGGTCTTCCGTTACCCCCCGTGTCATATCAATTCCATTTGCACCGAAACAAAGGGACCTTTAAACCACGCCGATAGTCAAGTTCCCATATGTCCTGTATATAACCATAATATGTTTCCTTTCCCGCCTTGGTTTCGTGCATCAAAACGGACACCGCTGTTTTGGTTGGTGCTCTTCTTATCTTGGGCGATCGTGGTAAAATGTATTACCATTTATCTCGCACCCTTTGAAAGTCATTATATTCAAGATGGTAATCGGGACAGCAAGTACAAGTCATCTTCAATAGAGGTGTCATGCATGGTACGTGTTCCGCAACCAGCTGGGCGAAACTCCCCGGTTTGTTCACGTAATCCAGTCATCGACCGGCCCGGTGTTTAGAGCGTAGCAAATTCTTGTGTTCATCCATATACGGAGCCACCAAGGCGGAATTTCTGTAGAACCGTAGTGTGCTTCGGTGAGAGAATGTCCGTCCATACATATTATTTGTTCTCCCTCCCTAGCGTGCCTTTTCCATCCAGTTCTGCCCTTATGCCGCGATTCGTGAACACCAATCGGCTTAAGGTCAGGAATAAAGTCAATACAAAACTCAATGACCTCCTCATTTTGATGGCCCTTGGAGATGCTTCCTTCCTGGCCTAGCACGGTTAAGAACATATTTCTTTAAGACTCCCATGAACCCTCTCAAAGGGGAACATATTGTGTAGAAATACGTGAACCAAAACGTTAATCTCTTCAAGATAGGGTGAACTAGGACGCAAGCGCCATGATGTTGAAGAAGGATGGTGGAACACCAACTCAAACCCGACAAGACATTGCACCAAATCATTCTCAGTAACCTTGGTATGATTTCTCGGATCGACATTACCTTCTCGAGATATTGCATTGAGAAATGCACATAGCTTCACAATGGCTAATCGAACGCTTTCCGTAGAAGCCCTCAATGCAACCGGAAGCAGTTGTGTCATAATCACGTGGGCAGTCATGAGACTTTAGGTTCGGAAATTTTTCTCTGCCATATTTATTATTCCCTTTATATTCGATTTAGTAGCCGACGGTACCTTTAATATCGAAAGCAGGCATTCAAAGAAGATTTCCTTCTCTTCTTTGGTAAGAGCGTAGCTTGCATGACCCTAATATATGTCGCCTTCTCCGGTGCATACGTTGCTTGGTCCTCCCATGCCTCGTGTGTATCTTTTGTCTTCCCATACACGCCCAAGAAGCCAAGCAGGGTCACGCAAAGATTCTTCGTCACGTGCATCACGTCGATTGACAAGAGCGGACCTCTAGGTCTTTCCAATATGGCAGGTCCCAAAATAAAGATTTCTTCTTCCACATGGGTGCTGTCGCCCTTTGGAACAGGTTGTCCGCCGTGACCTCTTCCAAATATCACCTTCAAATCCTTGACCATATCATGTACATCGGCACCAAAGGTATGGTGGCGAGGCTTCGTCCGGTGATCCGCCTCACCTTTGAAATGCTTGCCTTTCTTTCTGCTGTGGTGCCCGCTCGAAGAAATCGACGATGTCCCAGGTACACATTCTTCATACAACTATTCAAATATATACTGGTATCATCCAAACAAGGCGTGCATCCGCGGTATCCCTTGTTTGTCCGTCTCCGAAGGTTACCGAGAGCAGGCCAATCATTGATGGTCACGAACAAAGCAACGCCTTTAGGTCAAATTCTTCCCCATGTGCTCATCCCACGCACGCATTAATTGCTCCATTCCACAATTGTAAGAGTTCTTCAACTAATGGCCTTAGGTACACATCAATGTCGCTGCCGGGTTGCTTAGGGCCTTGGATGAGCACCGGCATCATAATGAACTTCCGCTTCATGCACAACCAAGGAGGAAGGTTATACAAACATAGAGTCACAAAGCCCAGGTGCTATGGTTGCTGCTTCTCCGCTCCCCAAAAGGATTAATGCCATCTGGCGCTTAGACCAAACCATACGCCTCCTTGCGTCATCTGCAAACTCCTTCCTGCATTTTCTTTCGATTTTTCTCCACTACGACCCGTCACCGGGTACTCTCAACTTTCCGCCTTTCTTACGGTCTTCTTCGTGCCATCGCATCGGCTTGGCATGCTCTTTGTTTTGGAACAACGCTTCAACCGTGGTATTATAGGAGAATACCACATCACCTTGGCAGGAATCTTCTTCCGGGCGCCGCCTCGACATCACCATGCTCATCAAGGGTTGATCTTATAGTGCAATGCACCACATACCGGCAAGCTGCTCAAATCCTCGTGACTCACCGCGGTAGAGGATGCAATCATTAGGGCATGCATGTATCTTCTGCACCTCTAACCCTAGAGGGCAGACAACCTTCTTTGCTTCAGACGCATTTCTGGGCAATTCGTTGTCCTTTGGAAGCATATCCTTTATCATTACCAAGAACTTTCCAAATCCCTTGTCGATACACCATTCTTCGCCTTCCATTGCAGCAATTCCAAAGGTGGTGCCCAGCTTTTTCTTGTCACCTACGCAATTTGGGTACAACAATTTTTGTGATCCTCTAACATCCGCCGCAACTTCTTCTTCTCCAAATCACTTGCAAGAGTTTTTCTTTGCATCGGCAATGGCCCGACCTAGATCATCAACGGGTTCATCCGATGCCTCTTCTTCACTTCTTCCCGCATTGCCGCCCAACTTCTTCCCGTGACACGGCTCAGCTTCTTCCCCCATTGTTGTATCATCGTATTCAAGGGAACCCATGGCCAGGATAGCTATCGTCGCCGCCTCTTCTTCTTCATTGTCTTCCATCATAACCCCTCTTTCTCCGTGCTTGGTCCAAACATTATAGTGGGGCATGAAACCGGACTCAAACAGTGGACGGAATGGTTCTTGACGAGAGTAATTGCGACCATTCTTACAGCCAAAGACACATGGACAAGGCATAAAACCATCCGCCCGCTTGTTTGCCTCAGCCATAAGCAGAAAAGTATGCACGCCTCAACGAATCGGGAGAGCATCGGTCATCGTGACATCCATTGTCGGCTCATCTTCAATACACAACACCGAATAGACCAAATTAATACAAGTTCATACATAAAGTTCATACAACACTTAAATGCAACAAACAAATAACTCTCTAGCTAAAGCATTTAAATGCAACAACAAATGCAATCAAGATCGCAACTAAGGTAACAATTGATCGAACAGCATAATGATACCAAGCCTCACTATCGATGGCATATTTTCTAATCTTTCTAATCTTCAAGCGCATTTTCTCCATCTTGATCTTGTGATCATCGATGACATCGGCAACATGCAACTCCAATTCCATCTTCTCGCCCTCAATTCTTTTCTAATTTTTCTTTCAAGTACTTGTTTTCTCTTTCAACTAAATTTAACCTCTCGACAATAGGGTCGGCTGGAATTTCCGGGTTCACATACCTCCTAGATAAAAATATCTATGTCAACTTGATGGGCATAATTTGTCATAAACACGAAATGCAACAAATAGTTTTAAAAGAGAATATACCACATCCGAATCATAACAAGGACGAGGGCCGACGGGGACGGATATCAAAACCATGGCACTATGTATAACAAACAACGCACGGGTAAGATAATTATTATACGAGTAACTATATATCCAAATCACACAAACATCAATTTTTATATAAAATTTCATGAACAAGAGGCTCACCACAAGGTGGTGCCGGGCGACGGGACGGATTTAAGCGGGCGATCGACGGTGGTTACGACAGAGATTTAGAAGGCACTAAGTAAATCACACCTACATATGCAAACTAAGTGTTATTTTGACCTCAAATTGCATATAAATCAAATACTAGCACATATATATATTTCCTCCCAAATTACTAAACTCACAAATTAATAACTATATAAAGCATTGCAAGAGCTAATCTAGCAATGAGAGATGAAAGGACAAAGTTGCTAACCTTTGTGATCACTTGAATGGATGGGGGCCTTCAAATCTTGACAAATTTTGGGCAAAATGTGTGATGAGCTAGGGGAGAAGAGGAAGAACAGAGAGGAGAGGAGAGGGAAAGGGGGAAGAACAGAGCGAGCTGGACGAAGGGTTTATATGCAGGAGGACCTATAGTACCGTTCGTGGCACGAATCCTGCACTTTAAAGGTGCCGGAGGGGGCCCAGCATCGACAACATCCTGCCACCACCCTCATTAGTACCGGTTCGTGGCACGAACCGGTGCTAAAGGTTAGCCACGAACCGGTACTAATGAGAGCGGCCCGGCTAGCCGTTGGAACCGCACTAATGTATACATTTGTGCCGGCTCTAATACAAACCGGCACTAATGTGCTTCACGTCAACCTTTTTCTACTAGTGGTAGAACCCACGACAAGGAGTAAATCCTTGATATCTCTAAGATAAACATTTCCTTGCCCGGCAACAGGCCCTGCCGTCTTCCAACTTCGCTCAACCTTTCTCACACTTTTGGCGGAGGCATCGATGAGGTGGGTTCAGGCTCCTCGTTTCATCCTTTTGCTGCCGCGACTACTACCAAACCTGGCCCCAGGAACGAGCCCTAAGGCCTAGAGTTTTAGGGGAGCACGGTAGATTTTAGGAGAAAACGAGGTTTCCAATACCTCAGTCCATAAGGGAACGCATGATAAGGGATGAAGAACTTATCTGAAGCTGTAGCCCCCGGCAACTCTGGTTTGCCGTGGGTGAATCTTTGCACTTGCAGCCCCGGCAATACTTGGCTTGTCGGGTCTACATGCCGGGTCTGTCCCCCTTCTCTTTTCATCCTCAAGTGATCCGCAAGGATATCTCGTGAGTCCTGCGAACCAAAGAAGACAAAAGAACGACAAAGGGACGCACACTCGACCTCTAAGCTAGGGGTTGTCGCCGCTAAGCAATCACAACCCCTAACCAAGGATCTAGACTCGACCTAGCATGCATGCTATAACTTAGGGCGCCAACGCTTCATTTATTTATCCTCGTGGTCTGCACCGGCTTTGTACAAAGGGTTACATGCATCATAGGCAATGCTTGTACAAAAGGTGGCTTGTCGGGGCCCGGCAAGTCAGCGCCTCTGAGTAAAACTTGCGAAGATGCTCAATGTTCCAGGAGTTACTCACCGGAACGGCATCTTCGGTCTCCAGGCGGACTGCGCCGGGCCTGGTGACTCGTATTACCCGATAAGGGTCTTCCCACTTTGGCGTCAACTTGTTGGAATTCTTGGCCGATTGAACGCGCCGAAGGACAAGGTCGCCTTCCTCAAGGCTTCAGGCATGAATATTGTGGCTATGGTAGCGGCGCAAGGCTTGCTGGTAGCGTGCTGCTCTCACAGCCGCCCGAAGACGATCTTCGTCAAGGAGCATTGCGTCATCTTGCCGCAGTTGGTCTTGCTCAAGCTCGTCATAAGCGAGCACTCGAGGTGACCCGTATATGAGTTCAGTGGGGAGAACTGCTTTTGCCCCGTATACTAGGGCAAAAGGTGTCTGGCCGGTGGCTCTATTTGGCGTCTTCCTGATCGACCAAAGAACCGCCGGCAACTCATCAATCCAGCCTTCCATTCTTGTGCAGCCTGTCAAAGGTCTTGGTCCTTAAGCCTCGAAGATTTCAGCATTTGCCCTCTCGGCTTGACCATTGCTTCGCGGGTGAGCAAAAGCGTTAAATAGACTTTGCTGCCGAGGTCTTGGGTATATTGCATGAAGGTGCGGCTTGTGAACTGTGTGCCGTTGTCAGTGATAACCCTGTTGGGTACGCCAAAACGGCACACTAGTCCCTTCAAGAACTTGACGGCTGACTAAGCTGTGACCTTCCTCACTGCCTCCACCTCTCGCCACTTTGTGAACTTGTCGATTGCAACGTACAAGTACTCAAAGCCCCCGACAGCGCGGGGGAAAGGGCCCAGTATGTCGAGCCCTGCACCGAGAAGGGCCAGGAGAGAGGAATGGTTTGAAGGGCTTGAGCTGGCTGATGAAGCTTCTTTGAATGGAATCGACACGCTTCACACTCGGTGACTAGTGTCATCGTGCATCTCGGAGGACGGTGGGCTGAAGAAGCCTTGCATGCAAAGGGCCCTTGACCGAATGTGGGATCCACATATGCCTCCGTGTATCTCCGCCAACAGCTCCAGTCGTTCCTCTCGAGGGATACACTTCAATTTCACACCATTCGGCCTCTTTATGTACAGGACGTCATCGACGAACTGGTACATGGTAAAGCGACGGGCTACTTTTTCCGCTTCTTCCTGCTCCTCAAGAAGTTCCCCTGTTTGGAGGAATTGGACGGTATGTCAGGCTCCACGCTGGAGCACAGGGCTCGACGGCGAGGACTAAAGGCATTTCCTCCGCCATAGGAGCGGCTGTCTCGACGGCAAGAGCTTGACGCCCGCCGAGCTGGGCCGTCCTGGCGGGTTTCAAGATGCCCGGCAACATCCTTGCCGGGCGGCTCCGGGAGCTTCAAGGGAAAGTACTTGCCGGCCCTGATTTCCTCCTTATTCTTCTCTCGTTGATGGATCAACGGATGGATGAGTTAGCTGAATAAAAGGTACACGGTTGCATGTGTAGCTTGAGGGCAGCTGCTTTTGCCAAGTAATCGCCGATATCGTTTCTCCGCCGGGGAACGTGGTTCAGCTCAGATACCGTCAAACGCTCTTCCAGCTTTTCTCACTTCATCGATGTAGGCCTTCATCAACGGGCTCGTAAGCCTTGTTGACTTTCTTGACGACAAGCTGCGAGTCTCCCCTAACGATGAGCTTCTTGATTCCGAGGTCCGCCAGCGATCCTAAGACCGCAAGCAGCCCCTCAGATTCTGCCAGTATTGTTTGTTGACACCTCCTCGGGAAGTGCATCTCGATCACATACTTGAGGTGCTCTCCGGCATGCCGACAAGCAAGACGCCAGCCCCGGGCGCCTTTGTAAGGAGAAAGCTCCATCAAAGTACATGATCCAATCACAACTTGCCTCCTTGCCGGGAGAGCGGTCTCTTGGGCTTCTTCGTCAGCGTTATGGTCTATTCTCGCAATGAACTCCGCTAGGACTCGGCTCTGAATCGTCAAGTACTTTCAAACTTGAGGCCAAAGTCGACTGCTCCATTGCCCATTCCACAATTCCTCCCGTTGCATCCGGATTGTGCAATATCCGCTGCAGAGGGAGGCGAAAGACGACAACAGTGATCTCGTGTGCTCGGAAGTAGTGACGCAGCTTCCTCGATGCCATAAGAAGGCCGAAGAGCAGTTTCGCATCGCCGAGTACCTTGATCTAGCCCCCGCAGGAGGGAACTAACAAAGTAGACCGGTGATGCATCATTTTCTTCTTCGGCGACACTTCAACCGCTATGTCGTCTACGCATTGGTGGTGTTCGGGCTCTACCGCTGCCATTACCTCGTCGGTTAACCTCTCTCTTCGCCACTAGTGCAGCGCCGACCACCTGGTCCGTTGCCGCCAGTATAGCAAAGCAACGGCTCCCGTGGCCTAGGGCGCAACTAGTATTGGCGCCGAGGAGAGGTACTTCTTCAAACCTTGCAATGCTGCTTCGGCTTCAAGGCGTCCACTCCATCGGGCCCGCCTTTTGAGGATCTTGAAAAAGGAAGGGCGCTTCGCGATTTGAAATGAACCTGCCCATGGCGGCGACGCAACCAAAGAAGCCGACGCACATCCTTGATTCGCTTGGGTGCTTCAATCTGCTCTATAGCTTTGATTTTGTCCGGATTGGCCTCTATCCCATGTTGTGACACCAAGAACCCGAGAAGCTTGCCGGACGGGACGCCAAAGACGCACTTCTCAGGGTTCAGCTTGAGATTGATCTTGCACAGGTTCGCAAATGTTTCTTGCAAATCTGGTATGAGGGTTGCCTATCCTTGGTTTTGACCACTATGTCATCCATATAAGCTTCCATATTTCTATGGAGCTGGGGTTCAAAACCAATCTGGACCGCCCTTGCACACGTCGAACCAGCACTCTTCAACCCGAGGGGCATCCGCATGAAACAATACGTACAACATGGGGTGATGAATGTTGTTTTCTCTTCGTCTTCTCTTGTCATGAAGATCTGGTGGTAGCCGGAGTAGGCGTCGAGGAATGACAACAGATCACACCCAGCCGTGGAGTCAACAATCTGGTCGATGCGCGGCAACAGGAAGGGGTCTTTAGGGCAAGCCTTATTGATATCATGTGATCAATACACGCCTCCACTTCCCATTTGCCTTGGCGACTACGACCAGATTGGCCAACCACGTTGGATGGAGCACTCCTCTTACCAAACCCGCTACTTCCAGTTTCCGGATCTCTTCTGTGATGAACTCTTGTCGTTCCAGAGCTTGCTTTCTGACCTTCTGCTTGACGGGTCGGGCATGAGGGCAGACAGCAAGGTGGTGCTCAATCACCTTCCTGGGAACGCCGGGGATGTCGGAGGCTTGCCATGCAAACACATCGACATTCGCCCGCAGGAAGGTGACGAGCGCGTCTTCCTATTTGTCGTCAAGGGTGGAGCTTATGGTAAAGCTCCTCCCGCGTCGCCCTCATTGATGAAACCTTCTTGGTTCCCAGCGGTATGGCCCTGGGCTTCTTGTTTCCGCCGGTGGAGCTCTCTGGCATGTCCTCGACGGCAGCACTACACTCCGAAGAGGTGCACTTGCCGGAGCGGGTGTCTGAGGTCTCATCGGTCTTCTTCTTCTTCTTCCCTCCCGGGGTCCCATGGCAGGGAGCAAGTGCCCTAGTGGCGGCCATTCTTTACTGGCTTGCTTCTTTGGTATAGTTGGTCGGCAAATCAGCTTATCTTTCTTATCGGAGGGATGGTGATGATCGCCATAGGTCCCGCATCTTCAGGTGTTGTAGGCGAGGTGTGACGCCGCCATGAACTTGGCTGAAGCGCTGGGCGCCAAGGATTCCGTTGTAGGGAAAGGGATCTTGGCAACATCGAAGACGCATCCTCTCTGTCTCCGTAGTTCAGGTCGCCTAAAAGTCACGGTCAGTGTGACCTTTCCCTTAGGCTGGCTTCTTCCCGGTTGACCCCTGAACGTGCCCGTCTCTTCGAGGTCTCCATCAGGAATCTGCAGTTTCTCGATCACGGCAGGCGAGATCAAGTTCAGACCGGCCCCGCCATCGACTAGCATCTTCGTCACCTTGAGGTTGCGTATTGTCGGCGAAACCAACAACGGCAAGCACCCGACCGCAGTAGTGCGATCAGGGTGATCCTCAGTGTAAAAAATGATAGGTGTGCTGGACCACTTCAGCGGCTTTTGGGCATCAAACGACGGCTCTGCTGCTGTAATCTCACGCGCCCACAGTTTAAGCCGGCGGTGAGAAGTATGCAGCTAGGGCGCCGCCGTCGCACATGGCCTCTGTAGCTTCAGAAACTCTTGGTCGCCCGGATTGCGTCCTCTTCATGATCGCCGTCTTCGGCTTTGCATCCATGACGGGCGGCCTCTCTCCTTTTTTATCCTTGCCGCGACGGCCGCTTGGCCAGTCCCACTTCTTGCCGGAACCATCAAGACTGCTCGGGCCCTTCTCCTTGTCCCGCCTCTCATACTCAGCCCTCTCGCTTCTCGGCGAGGAGCTCAACCTGTCGGCAGTCTTGGAGAGCATGGCCTTTGGTGCGATGGATCTTGCAAGTATCGCTTGTCGGAGTTTCCTAGCTTCGGTAGCCGCCAAGGCCCGGCGGTGACATCCGCAACTTCCTTGCCGGGTCATCGGCCTTGGTTTTCTTGGTGGAGCCGGCGCTATCAGATCCTCGACGGCAAGCACGCGGCTTAACCTTTGCGCTTCCTATTGCGGCGCGGCCTTTCTTCGCCGGGCGGCAATATCCTCATCCGAGGAGTCGGTTTCCATGCAAGCATCTTCGCCGGGTACTTCCTTCCCTCTTCAGCTCGGGCACATCTGCCGCCAGAAGAACATAGAGTTACGCTACATCTTTAACCTTGTTCATTGCCGCCTCTTGGCGCATCTTGCGATTACGCACGCGTTCGATGGAACAGCGCTGATGATGGCGGCAGGTGGTGAACGCCAGGATATTGTATTGTATCCGTTGAACCTCTGTATATACTTGGAGACTCTCGCCTCCCATACGGGGAATGACGCGTGGTCGCTTGCTTGGCCATGGGCTTGGTGGCCTCCAAGAAAGGTGCCCACGAACTCATGGCACAAATCCGACCAGGAGGAAATAGAGTCTCACCGGCAAGCGCATCAATCATGACATGGCGTTGGGTTTAGAGCCAACGGAAAGTAATTCGCAGCACCTTATCGTCGCGGGCTCCGGCAGCTTGCATCGCGATGGTGTAGATGCTGAGGAACTCGGACGGGTGGGTCTTGCCGCTATACTTTTCGCCCACGTCGGGTTTGAAGGTGCGGTGAGTGGGCCACTAGAACTGCTGTAATGGGTAAAAGCCGGACAACCTACCTCGTAAGGTAGGCCCCTAGGGCTCCCCGGTGCCGGGTGGCTCACAGCAGGCCCTTTCGCTGTCCCCGATTGGTGGCGCGCTTCGCGCGGCGCTCGATAGTGGTTCGAAGCGCCTTCATGTTCTCGTTCTCAAGAACTTGGCGCTGGTCATAGTGGGCCCGCTGGTCGGACGATGCTATGGAGATTTAAATGCGCCTGTAACATCGCTGACAGGCTGGCGTCCTGGCGTACCGGGCGAGGAGGAGGCGTGTGCACCGTGGTCGCGGTGCCGCCGGCTTTCCTGCCACTGGTGCGTGGGACTCCGTCGGAGCGTCGACCCGGGGGCTCTACAGGACTCGGTTCGTCTTTGTTGGCCACCGCAACAAGGCTTCGGATAGTGGCTCTCCATTCGTCGAGTTTCCCCGTAGTGGGAGGAAAATCATGAGCAATCGCGCACGCCATGGCTTGCTGGCGTTGGTGGCAGCGAAACCTGCATGGATCGCGACGCGCTTCGACTTCTGACCATGTCAGAAGGAGCTCTATCATGACCCCGCTGTCGCATGCCGTCTTCACTAGCGCCTCGGCGAGCGGGCAGGTATTCTAAATCCCGGGAGTGGCGCTCGGGGCTCTTTCCGCGGCGACACCCGGGGTCCTCGGCGTTATTACGCTGCTCGTTACGCGTCGCTTGAGAAGGAAGCGGCGCGTCGGCGCCGGCGTGGGAGTCTTCGAAGACCCTCGCGTCGCCGCTTTCGGGCGGGTAGCAGCGATCTTGGAAGGCCCTGCGCCACCCACGGAGAGCCTGGCTCCGTCTTTTGATTTGGCGGCGTCGCGCCTGCTACCAGCGCGCATTTAACGCCGCTGCCTCCCAAACTTGATTCTTTGGGACGGTGTTGGTGTTATGAAGAAACGGCGCCCCGGGTCCTTTCTGCGACCGGTCCGCTGCTTCGCCAGCGTCGGACGGGATGTCCGGCTTCGACGGCCAACCGCCACCGTCATCTTCTTCTTGGGCGCCATGACGATGAAGAAGCGTCGAACTAACTGCTAGAGCCGATTCTCACAACTGCGCCCCCCTACCTGGCGCGCCAAAGATGTCAGTGGGAACGAGACCTATGGGATCACAAGAATCCCTACTACGATCGCAGGGCGCGGGGTCGTGAGAAGAGCGGATCAAACAGATAGCACGCGGTTTCCTTATCCAGGTTCGGGCCGCGAGGATGCGTAAAACCGTACTCCTGCTTTGGTGGTTTGTTTATCTGTGTTCTTGGGCTAGCAATGGGGCGTGAGGAGCTCCAAAGTCAATCCTCCTCCTGGTCGCCTATGGGCCTCCTTTTATATGGAAAGGGGTTGCCACAAAGGGCACATGAGGTGGAAAGGGTACAGTGATGCGAGTTTATCCCTCGCATTACATGACAAGGCGCCTTTAATGCGTCTTGCTTAGGTGTCCTTGCTTTATCGGGGACGGGGGAGAGCCCTGTCTCTTCCGTCGCCGCTCCCTCTCGTGTCGACACGCGCCCTGGCCAGCGGTGCCCGCGGTGCCATGTAGGCAGGCAGGCAGCTGAGGTGGCGCAGTGGTGGGTCTCCACGAGGATCCGCTTGCCGCCATGCAGGTGCTTGCCCAACTGGTTGGGTCGGCAGCTGCATGCGAACAGTGGTGGAGGTTTGATTGGCGTGGGCCTGACGGTGGCCCTACGGGTGTTCTTGGCAAGGGCCTCGTGGTAGCCCCGGCAAGGGTCTTGCCGTGGCGCCTGCTGTCATCCCCGGCAAGGCTCTTGCCGGGGGCCTTGTGGTCCTCCTTGGCTGGGATCCCGCCAAGGTTTGTCATCTTCTATAGTGTGTATCTGATCTTGGATGTCTTCACAAAGATCTGCATGCCACCACGAGGATGTCTCTCAATCCTTGCCCCATGGGGGCAGTGGACTCAAGGGTGATTTGCTCCATAGGTGTGGGGCGAGCTGCCATGGCAAGGGTCTTGCCGGGTTTGCTAAAACCGCCTCCCGGCAAGGATCTTGCCGGGGGGGGGGGGGGTCCGCTTCGTCCCCTTTGCTCTTTGTGGTCTTGGTCTTGGCGTCATTCTTCTCCTTTCAAGCTTCGGCCTTACCTTGGCTCACCTCCCTTGCCTTGCTCAGTGCGGTGGTGCCCGCGGCTCAGACTGCCCGTGCACAGTTATAGGGGTACAAAAAGTGTACCCCTCTTTTTGTACACCGACACTCCTGGTATATAAGTAGCACTTAGCAATTTTGAGTTCCTCACCACAGTTGCCCCCGACGACGCCGAGCACATCGTCGCCGCCAGGATGCCCCGACGCGCTCCGCCCGCCCCGCCCGGGCATCGCTCCGCCAGCGCCCTCGCCCAAGCGCTCGCCGCTGTCGCCAATCCTTGCCCAAGCCGCCCGCCTTGCCCCACCAGCGTCGCCGCCTGCCCCGGCGCCGATCCCAGCGCCACTCCAGCGCTACCTTCGCTTCGCCCAGCCCCCGCCCATGTTCTCCCTTTGTGAGCACCGCGTCTCTGCCGGCCCCACCTCCGCCCTGCTATTTTTTAGTTATACATGCTATTTATTACATGTTTTTAGATTTTCATATATGTATGTATGTATTTTTTAGATATATGTATTTTTTATGTATGTTCATATATGTATGTATGTATTTTTTACATGTTTTTTGTATGTATGTATGTATGTATTTTTCAATTGTAATGATGTTTTAAAGTATATACATATATGCAAAAGTTAGATTTATAGAAAATTTTATCTATATATGTTCTCTGATTTAGTACATTTTAGGTTAGTTTAATTTTAGAAATTTTTTATATATCTAGCTAGGAAAGGAAGAAGAAGAAAAGAATGAGAGGAAAAGGAAAATAAGAAGAGGAAGATAGGAGAAGAAGAGGAGAGGAATACGAGGAGAACTAAATAAGAAGACGAAAAAAGAAGAAAAACAAGAGGAGAACAAGACAGAACCAGAGGAGAAGAAGAGAAAATAGAATATTTTCTATTTTTTCTTCTTCTCCTCTTTTTTTTCTTCTTTTTCTTCTTCGATCTTCTCTTCTATTCCTTTCTTCTTCTCCTCTTTTTATTTCTTCTTTTGTCTTCTTATTTTTTATCGGGTATGTCATTGTCGATATATCCCCTCCCGATAGCTTCAACACGAGGGGGGGGGGTCGATATACCCCCTCCCCGAAAACATTATTTTCCCATGTATGCATGTCATCGTTGTCGATATAACCCCCTCCCGGATAACTTCAACATGAGGGGCGGTCGATATATATACCCCCTCTCGACCGTGATAACTTATACCATGGGAGCACCCCCCCGGCCCTCTCGCTCGACCAAAACTCTCGAGGACACCCAAACCCTAGAAAAAAACCATGTCGGTCTCCTACCCCCTCCCGACGCCCTACCCGACAAACTCTCTCGAGGCCAATTGTTAGATATTACTGGCGTGAAACCGGCCTATCTGGGCCGGGTTAACTTCATCAGTAGATCAACAGTGTAGAAGCCCGAGAGGCATGAGAATAAGGGCCCAAGGCCTGTAGTCGGTTTAGCACCTGTAGCTATAAACCGGCCCGGTATGTAAACTTGTGTCATAAGTTAGGAATAGAGAGAGACCAACCCGGATGTGTATAAACCGGAGATTGGGACTCTCTGAACCGACGGGCGTCACCCATGTATATAAGGGGACGACCCGGGACGGTTCAAGGAGAACAATTCGAGGCCTAGGAGAAGCTTATTCGCTCCCTAGTCATCGAGAACACATCAATCCCATCACAACTAGACGTAGGCTTTTACCTTCATCGAAGGGGCCGAACTAGTATAACTCTGTGTCTTTGCGTCCGCTTTAAACCCCTTCATGTTAACTCGTAGCGATGGCTACACGAATAAGTCCTTTCATGAGGACATCCGCCGTGACAAAACCATGATAGCTTGGCGCCACCGTGGGGCTATCGCACGATGGTTTGATGATCTTGGAGGCAAGTTCAAGGACTCAAGGCTATGCCGTGGGCCGGATGACCAAGAGTCGGCGCGGCATGCTCTACATCGACGACGCAGGATGGGGCCCCGAGGCCGGTTCAGTCGAATACGGATTCCGGGTACCCTTTGGTGGCATCCACGTTTTCATCGGCAATATCGGAGAACCAGTGGCCTCGAGCTGGACATCTGCACCGACCTCGCCGAGACAAACAGGCATTTAAATCTGCCCAAGCTAAACCGGCCGTGAGGCGTGCCTTTGTGGGAGTTATCCACGGAGGAAGTTATGAGGGCGGATCAGAATCTGGTACCGAAACGGTCATTTGTTCTGACGATGGATCGTCAACCGGGAGATCAATCAGATATCAGCTACAAGATGGCCGGATTGGGGGCTGTTCCGATGGTGACAGTATTCCGGACCCCTCCGATCTACCCAACCGGGTTGGAATATTCATGGCTGGTACACAAGCAGCGCTTCATTCTTCAACGGCTGCGGCGACGATGGCCGGTTCAACAGCGGCGACGGCTGCCGGGGCAGGAGGCCCCGTGCGCCCGCCAGCTCAAGTTTTATCAGATCTGTTCGATGTGTTGGCTGCGCTCATAGCCGAAGCTAACCCGGCGGATCAGGATGCTCACAATGCGGAGATTGCAAGAGTGAAGGAACAAATCGCCCAGGCCAAGGCGGATCTAGCAGCTGTTGACGCCAGGATGACGGCAGAACGGGCCACTTTAGATGCGCAGGCTTATAGGCTCATGTTGGATCAGAACGCGTCGCATGAAGTCATGAAGAGGAAATATAGATCCCGTTTGCCTTCAGGTTTCGGAGGAAGAGACCTTTTCAACACCCCCGGAGTGGGAACCAGTAATCCGCCAGCAGTAAACCGGACGGAAGCGCCTGGGATGGCTGCGCCGGCTCAACCCCATTTGATAGATCTACCTCGTCATAACGCCAGTGTGCCTCAGGCTGTGCAGACACCTCCGGGCCACTACTCCAATCCGATGGATAACCTCGTTGCAGCTGCGGCGCGATTGGAAGCTATTCCAGTTGAAGGTGATTTACCACAGGCAGTGGAGACGCGCCGGGTTAAGGAAATCCTTAGAACAGCCTTAGTTCAACAGGAAGCATACTCATACAGCCGCGACCGGATCCACTCTACCCCCCGCCCAAGCCGGAGCTATAGCAGGCACGTGGATGAACCGGCCGTATCAAGTAATGAACGGCGGGGTGCGCCCCGTGGCAACCACCCGACAGGTGGTGTTGATAATGCCCAGGAGGTAGTAGACCGGGCCCGAGCACGCAGGGAGGCCGAGTTAACAGCACAGCACCAAGCATATCAGCCAACTCCGGTTCGTCCAACCGTGTCGATCGAGCCCGGGCTTTCCTCTAGCTCTTTGGGGGTACCTTGCCTCGCCCCCGCTTTACGCAATGTACGCTTGCCCAAAGACTTCAAAGGTCCGCGCAAGGTGCCGAATTACACTGCCGATTTGGCTCCAGAAGCATGGATAGAAAGCTATGAAATGGCCATGGAGATGCTGGATGTGGACGAGGCCGCGTGTGCAAAGTACTTCACCATGATGCTCGAAGGCACGGCCCGTGCATTTGGTTGAAGAGCTTACCACCCAATTCTATCAGTTCATGGGCCCAATCATGCGAACCCGGTTTATCCAGAATTTCAAAGATACATGTAAACAGCCCATGTCCGTAGTGGACTTGGCGGCTTGTGTCCAGGGAAGGGAGTCAACAACCCGTTGGAGTGCGCCACGTTTCGGAAATTCTGCACTCATCGTATCGGATCAACGCGACTCTGCGATCATAACCACGGAGGTAATTGCCGGGTCACGCCTTTAAAGTTGAAGTTGGGACGCATGAAGCGGTTTTGTAATGACATGGGCACTCTCATGGGCGCTTTAGTGAAGTATGCTGATTCTGATAGTACCAAGGATCCCTAGTCTGACGATGATGAGACAGGGAAGGGAAAGAAGAACAGCAGTTCCAAGGGCCAGCAACATCATTCGGCAGGTAATGGTGGAGGCAAGCGTAAAGCGAATGGTAACACGGACTTCGTAGCCAACACCAACGCGCAGGACAAGGGCCAGCGGCGCAAGGGTAAACGGCCGAATCGAAGCGGAGCGCCTAATCCCAATCCGGACCGCTTGAACTATTTATTGAATCAGCCCTGTCCGAAGCACGGGACGACGGAGATGCCAAAGCAAACCACCTATGGAAGGATTGCTATATCATGCAGGAGTTCAAGAATTCCAACGCTTTCGGTATGATCAAGGTTCTGGGCGGCGGTTCGGGATCCGGTCGGGTTTCGTGGAGGAAATTCCGGTTCAGGATTTAATGGTACGTCAGGCGGACATAGTAATCAGAATAACCAAGGAGGTTACAACCAGCAACAACAACAGTCGGGTTATCAGAGCCACCCAAAGCAGTTGAATAGTGGGCAGTACCATGTCTTCACCACCAGCTTAGATAAGCGAGACCGGAAGCTTCAGAAGCGGGCAGTCAACATTGTTGAACCGGCCGTGCCTCACTACCTACGCTGGTCAGAGCAGCCCACTCTATGGGGTAGAGAGGATCATCCTCCTCGGGTGGACAATCCGGGTCAGCTAGCTCAGTAGTGGCACCTCGTGGGAGGTTATAAGTTCACCAAAGTACTCATGGACGGAGGGAGCAAGATTAACATCCTGTACTATGAGACTTTCCGTCGTATGGGGTTAACAGATAAACATCTCAAACCGTCCAATACAAAGTGTTCCATGGGGTGGTTCCCGGCAAGTCAGCATATCCGGTTGGTAAGATAGCTCGGAAGTGGCCTTCGGAGATGAATATGATTCTAGATCGGAAACATTGGCGTTTGAAGTGGTAAAAATACAAAGTCCATATCACGCCCTATTTGGGCGGCCGCTTATGCCAAATTCATGGCACGGCCTTGTTATATTTATCTCGCAGCTCAAGATCTTTGGGTCACAAGGGGACAATAACGGTTCATGGGAGCCGCAAGATCGCTTTGGAATGTGAGGAAGGCGACGCAGCTTATGCAGAGTCGGTTTGTGCCACCGAGGAGCTGAAGTATTATAAGGACAATGTTGATCCGACGGACATGACTCCATTGAAGAAGCCAACCACGGAGCATGATCCGCCCTGAAATTCAAACCGGCAGCTGAGACTAAGCTTGTTGACTTCGTGCCTGGCGATTCGTCCAAGCAGTTCAGCATCAGTACCAACCTGGATCCGAAATAGGAAAGCGCGCTCATCGAGTTCATCCGTGAGAACCGGGACATTTTTGCCTGGAAGCCTTCTGACATGCCAGGTGTACCGAGGGACCTCGCTGAGCACACTCTTAATGTTGATCCCAAGTACAAACCGGTGAAGCGGTTTCTCCGCGGTTTAACGAAGAAAGGCGCAAGGCCATCGGAGAGGAGGTGGCTAGGCTCTTAGCAGCTGGTTTCATCGTTGAAGTTTTCCATCCCTAATGGCTTGCTAATCCGGTGCTGGTTCTTAAGAAAAAGCGGCACGTGGGCGCGTGTGTGGATTACACAGATCTTAACAAGGCTTGTCCGGCAGATCCTTTGCCTCCCCCGCATTGACCAGATTATTGATGCCACTGCGGGTTGTGAGCGTTGAGTTTTTGGATGCATATTCGGGTATCATCAGATCAAGATGGCAGTTAAGGACCAGGAGAAAACAGCGTTTATCACCCCTTTGGAGCCTTACGCTATGTGTCTATGCCTTTTGGGCTCAAGAGCGCCTAAGCTACTTATCAACGAGCGTACGTAATTGCTCGCATAAACAGATCGGCCGTAATGTGCACGCCTATGTAGACGATATTGTGGTTAAGTCAAGGAGAAGGAGACAGCGATTGGCGATTTGAAGGAAACCTTTGACGATCTGCGGGTTTACAAGATGATGCTCAACCCGCCAAATGTGTTTTTGGTGTTCCGGCATGCAAGTTATTGGGTTTTCTTGTATCCAACAGGGGAATCGAAGCTAATCCGGAGAAGATCACGGCTATTACTTCCCTGGCTAAACCGAAGTGCATTAATGATGTCCAGCGTTTGGCAGGCCGGATTGCCGCGTTGAGCGGTTTATCGACGCCTCGAGAGAAGGCAACCCCTTTGTACCGAATCTTTGAAGAAGATGATCAGTTTATGCGGAGTTCAAATTGCTGATGAAGCGTTGGAGGACTTAAAGAGGCAATTGGCCAACCCGCCTGTGCTCACCGCTCCCATTGACAAGGAGCCACTTCTGCTATATGTTGCTACTAATGCCAGGGCGGTTAGCGTGGCCGTTGTGGTAGAGCGGAAGGAGGCAGGGAAGGAAAATCTGGTTCAACGTCCAGTTTATTATATCAGCGAAGTACTTATTGAATCTAAGCAAAGGTATCCGCATTGGCAGAAGCTGGTGTATGGGGTTTTTATGGCTAGCCGGAAGCTGAAGCAATATTTCCAAGGGCACCCCATCACCGTGGTCAGTTCTGCTCCCTTAGGCGATATCATACAAAACCGAGAAGCAACTGGCCGGATTGCTAAATGGGCTATAGAGCTTGGGCCGCACGATCTGAAATACGTGCCTCGGACGGCAGTAAAATCTCAAGCGCTTGTAGATTTCATTAATGATTGGACAGAGTTGCAGCGCTCAAGAAAAACCGGATCACACATATTGGACCATCCACTTTGATGGATCCAGGCAATTGGAGGGCTCGGGGGCTGGAGTCGTACTAACTTCCCCACGAGGTGACAAGTTTTGTTACGTTCTTTGTTTAATGTTCCCTTGTACTAACAATGCAGTTGAGTATGAAGCCTTGCTCCATGGTCTCCGGATGGCTAAGGAGATGAATTTAAGCCGGGTTAAGTGCTTCGGTGACTCGGACCTAGTGGCGCAACAAGTGTCCCAAGCACTTGGGATTCCAAGGACCCGCTCATGGCTGCATATCGTCGTGAGGTGGATATCGTCGCGGGTCATTTCAAGGGCTATCAGGTGGACCACGTGGACCATCGGAAGAATGAAGCGGCGGACGCCTTAAGCCGGTTGGGCTCTCAACTTAAACCAGTCCCACCCAATGTTTTTCTGGACGTACTGTATAACCCATCAATCAAGCTCCTTGGTGAAGCGGATTTGGCTATTCCTGATCCGGAGGCTCAATTGGTGGCGGCCCTTCACGTCATTCCGGATTGGACGCTCCCTTATCTTGCGTACATGAACCGGGGCGAGTTACCAGAAGATGAGACGTTGGCCCGGCAAATAGTCCGGCGGTCTAAGTCTATGACTATTATTAATGATGAATTGCATCATTGCAGCGTATCCGGGGCGTTTCAATGCTGTGTGTCCCCTGAGGAAGGCTATGAAATATTGCGTGAGATCCACGAAGGAGATTGTGGTCACCACGCCGGTTCAAAATCCTTGGTGGCTAAAGCATTCCGCCACGGTTTTTATTGGTTGACTGCCCATGCTGATGCGGAAGATCTAGTCAGACGGTGTGATGGTTGCCAAAAGTTTTCCAGACGTGCTCATGTACCGGCCCAAGAATTGAGGATGATTCCGATTACTTGGCCGTTTGCGACTTGGGGGCTGGATATGGTTGGACCTTTCAAAAGGTCCAAGGACAAAAAGACCCACCTCCTGGTGGCGGTTGACAAATTTACAAAGTGGGTGGAGGCAGAACCAGTTAGCAAGTGTGACGCGGCTATGGCGGTTCAGTTCATCAAAAAGGTGATTTTCCGGTTTGGATTTCCACACAAGTATCATCACGTATAATGGTACCAATTTGTCCAAAGGTGCCATGAAAGAGTTCTGCGAACGTGAGCACATCCGGCTAGATGTTTCTTCAGTAGCACACCCACAGTCCAATGGTCAAGCGGAAAGAGCTAATCAAGAGATCTTAAGAGGCATCAAGCCCCGGCTTATGGTGCCTTTGCAGAGGACGCCGGGTTGTTGGGTAGAAGAATTACCATCTGTGTTATGGAGTATCAACACTACGCCTAACAGATCCACGGGATACACACCGTTCTTTATGGTCTATGGAGCGGAGGCGGTTCTCCCCAGTGACATCCGTCATGACTCACCTCGTGTGGCAGCTTATGTTGAAGCGGACAACGAGACGACACGGCAGGACGCTTTGGATTGGTTGGATGAAGAGCGGGACATAGCAGCTTCTCGCTCGGCGATTTACCAACAGGATCTTCATCGTTACCATAGTCGCCGGGTCAGAACCAGAACTTTTCAAGAAGGAGATTTGGTGCTTCGGCTCATCCAAGACCGCATCGATATGCACAAGTTATCCCCACCTTGGGAGGGACCTTTCGTGGTCAGCAAAAATCTGCACAACGGGTCATACTATCTCGATCGATATTCGAGAGCATAAAGGCTCACGACGCGTCGAGGAGGAGACCAACAGGCCGTGGAACATAGCTCATCTTCGCCTTATTATACCGAGCCATCGGCTCTACTTATGTACATATTATGACAGTGTATATATTATGAATAAAGTAATAAACCGGAGCCTCGCCTAAAAGCGGGGTATCTGTTACATTACATCATGCGTGGTTACATGGAGTTGTTCTGTCTTAAAGCGGCCTCCGGTTTACCCCTTGAGTTTGCTTTTCAAAAGCTTTGTGATATCACTTGGGGGCTTGGTCGTGTCCGAACCAATGCAACACCTTTTGATAGGCGAAAGCCACCAGATCACTTGGGACATGGTCAAGTCTGAACCAGTCACGCCTCTTGATCGGCCTAAGGCCATAGAGTCACTTGGGGGCTTGGTAGAACCCGAACCATTGCCACGCCACTTGATCGGCATAATGCCACGGTTTCAGTTGGGGACCTGGCTGACTTGAATCATAGCTACACCTTGTTGGGAGCTTGATCGTGTCCGACCATGGTAACACCATCTGATCGGCTCAAGAAAGCCCTCTTTTGCAAACGGTTTATCATTGCCTTTGCTTTCATGATTTTTGTTGTGTTTCTTAAACCGACAACATTTTTAAACCGGGTTCGAGCTATCATTTGACTAAATTCGGTTCATTTTTAATCTGGAGTTTGTTTTACTTGGTTTGGTTTGTTTTGTTAACATCCCATTATGGAGTAACAGAGGGCTTGTCATGATTTCGCACGGTTTACACTCTAAACCAGCATTATAAACACAGGAGCTGTTCTCTCCTTTGACGGCAAGGGTTTATATAACCTCCGCTTCAAGATTGGTTAAACCAACTTTATGCCCAGCGATGGCAGGTATTTTGTATCACAAATTTTGATTGTATACCTCCATATTTCATTTCATATATATATGAACGTCACAAGCCAAACTGGCGGTACAAACCGCCGTGGCGGTTTACGATTTTGTGACTGCAGGCGATATGTATTAAAAATATCGATCATTCACGGATAGGTATCAGTACCTATGCACGAAGGCATATTCAAGGCAAGAGTATTGGCTATCCTATTACAAGGCAACATGGTGCCCAAATAAGATCATTGTTTTTTGCGGAAAATAGTGAAGCAACTATTTAAACCGGCTTCCGGTTCATACTTGCTCGCCGCCCCGGCCTGATGGTTGCGGGTCGTCCTGCACCGCTTCAGCTTCTTCATCTCTGCCCACCGGCTGGAAGTCAACGATAGTCGATCGATTCCCATTAAAGCTTGAAAGACAGCTTCTTCATGGATCGAGGCAGATGGTTCAATATCGAGGAGCATATGTGTGCTTACGGTTTGGGGGGATCAGGTTCTCCGCTTCAGGAACAGGTGCAGCCACTCGCTTGTTCTGATCGTCATATTGAGCTTGATAATGTGACAGATTTGCCTCTTCAACTAGTTGGCAAGCCAGAGGGCGCACCGCCCGGTTTATCGCCCTCAGATCGTTCTCATTGAACTCTGAACCGTCCTCCTTCAAACTGGGATAGCCCTGGGCTGCCTCCACAGGATCGAAATCTGGCACCCATGCTTTGGCCCGGATTAAAGCGTTAATGGCACCGGTTCGAGCAGCATATTTTTTCAACTCTTAAAACCGGCGGGAGCATGGACAGCCTCCTAAGAGTGTCTTGGATCAAGGAGGGTGCCGGATTGTTGTGGGATGCGGTGGAGATGATTCGCTGCGCCCCGGTGTACAACTGCTCTACTAGAGTATAGACAACTTTCAATTTCATCCGCACATCTGATCCCAAGTGACCAATACGTGTGCCTATGACAATACAAGAGCAATCACAAACCGGATTTATCATAATACAGCCCAAGTTATTACAGAAGTCAAGCAAATCTTACCAAAGATAGCCGCAGTCATGGCGTGCACTTGTCGCTTCACGCTGGTCAGCTCAGCTTCAGCATTTTCAGCCCTTTTTGTTAAAGCGGCCTTCTCAGTATCCCAGCCGGCCCGCTCAGACTTGAACCATTCCTTGAGCTGCTCCATTGTGGTCAAGGCGGTTTTCAGTTCCTCTTTGGCTTTAGAAGTTTCTACTTGCTGGGTCTTCAGATTCTCTTGCAGATCATTGATTTGAACGCCTTGTTGATATATTTTGCTCCGCAATGACACAAGAGCAAATTCTAAGTCCCGAGTGCATAACCAGTTCTACACTTGGCACTTGGGGGCTAATGCATATTTGATCATCATCTACCAACGGAATCACAAAGTCCCAAGCTTAATACAAGTATTTAGCTTGGTACTTGGGGGCTAATGGCTATTTGATCGAACATGTTCTAATGCGGTGCTATGGACTACAGTCCCGGTTCAACTATATTACAGTTAAACCGGCCCTTGGGGGCTAGGAGAGCTAACAACAATTGAAACATTCTAGTAGAAAGAAACATGGAGGTTACCTCAAAATTTTCCTTCATCATTTTCACCAGGCCAGCTTCGTAATCACGGCTAGTAAACAGCCGGTTCAAATAACCAAAGATGAAGGTCTTGGGGGCTCAGAGCGGCATAAGTTGCCAGATCAACATCCCACTTGCCCTTGCTCATGGTGGCGGATTCTTCCTTGGCAGAATCGCTTATTAAAGCGACCGGGTTACCCGGTTCATCGTGGCCAAAACCAGTGATTACAACATCATCGTCCTTGCTAACGCCGATTTGACCAGAACGGTCGTTTTATCGGCCGGACGGATTGACCGGTGGGTTTCTCAATCTGGGTCGGGCCTCCGGGCTGATCAGCAAGACGGGAGGAATCAATAGGCCTATCCTCAGCAACAAGAATGTCATCATGCAATGGTGGGTCGTTGGGCGTATCTTCACAAATAGCCGCTTCAGGATTCGGGATGCTGTCCGGTTCAGGGGCAGTCTCCTCGTCAACCGTCTTATCCAGACGAGCCTTTTTGCTTGGCCTCGGTTTAGCCCTGGAAAAGCACAATAACGATCAAATATAGCGTATGTTATGAAAGGATGCACTAGAAATAATATAAAGTGTATGACTTACCCAAGCACCGTTTTAAGCGGTGGCGGTGAAATGGTGATGACTCACCAGATGAAGAGTGGGAAGTGACCTGACAATCGGAGTCAGATGGATTAAGGGGTTGACGAACACAGCCCGCTTTAGAATAAGCACTGACAAGCAAATTAGAGACCTCTGAACGACGTTTTTGAACCGGACTGTTTGGTAAACCGGCGGAGGTAACTACTGGCCATTGCCGAAGTTGTGCGGCGAGCTTCATGTTGTTGAGTCTTCATAAGAAATTTGGGATCCAAGTAAGCAAGGGGATGAGAAAACTTAATTTTCCGGTTTGCCCGACGGATTTTAAATGAAGGCGAAAGACTTGAATCAGAGGAGAGAATAATTACCTGTACATCATCAGCAATACTGGCTTCAACTTCATCCTGACAAATATCATCGTTAATTAGGCGTATGAAAAGTAAGCCAAGTGAATCAAGTTCTACCTCAAGGTCCGGATTACTCACATCATCATCCGCGGCCGGATCAGAAGATGCGGTGGTTCCTCTGTTATAAGAAGTTCTCTTGAAAGCTTTGGTCTTTTGCCGGTTTGGTTTCTCCGGTTTTTCGGGCTTCTCTGGTTTCTCTTGGGGACGTTTCTTGCTCCAGAATGGGTCATCACCCTGATTAAGCAGCAGTTGAGGTTAAAAGTCATGCCCAAAACAACAGTAATATATTCAGCAAAGATTAGTCAGAAGTCTTACAGAGGGTGGCTTGTTGGTAGCACAGAACGGGAGCAGACCGGTTCGGGCACAGAGATTTTCCGGTTCATTCAGCATTTTCTTCACCGCTTCAGTGACCTCATCATCGGTGAGCTGAATATTAATGTGTCCGAGGATCATTGAGACTACCGTAGTACTCGCACATTAAACCGGAGCGCTGGGAGAGGGGCAGTATGCGCCATGATATCCAACAGCAGGCGAGATCAATCCCGGTAAGACCATTGGCCATAAAGGCTCTGAGCTTAGAGAGTTGAGGAGCATATTTACTTCTCTCACTGGCAGTTAACCTTTGCGGGAAGGGATGTGCGTTACTGAGTCGCTCAGGACGAAAACCGGGCAAAGGATTCTCATTAGCAGGTGAGGTGTCTCGGCAATAAAACCATGTGTGATTCCATTCCTTGGGGTGGCTGTGCAGTTTGACATGAGGGTAAGTGACTTCCTTCCTCTTTTGAATCGCCACACCACCTAATTCTGTGTTGGGCCCGTCGGTGAATTCTATGCGGCGGTTTAGATGAAAGCAGTCTCTAAACAATTCAACAGTGGGTTCTTCTTGAAAGTATGCTTCCAAGAGCACTTGGAAGTGACAAATATAGGTAATGTAATTGGGGCTTGTATCTTGGACGGAGTTGAAAGTTGGCTAGCACATCCGGTAAAATTTTGAACCGGCGGGTTAAATCCGGGCTAAGTGATCTGCGAATACTACAATTTCCCCCTCCGGAGGTGTGGGTGGACATTCGTTGCCAGGAACCCTCCAATGGATATCATTTTTGCTGCTTAAAGCGCCAGTCAGTACAAGGTTGTTTAACTGAGTCTCGGTGACCCGGGAAGGCGCCCAGTTGCATTCGTACACTTGCTTGGCCATCTAAAAAAAGGGGAAAGATATCCGGTTCAAGGAATATGTCGGGACAAAAAGAGAACCGGTGTACTGCGTTGAATCGGAGACAAATACATCTAAACCGGAGTTCTACAAAACGACAGAATTGGTTAAGGAGTTTTGGCGGTTCAACAAGGGGACTAATGGTGTATACCGGTTTGGTTAATTTTTCTCTATGACAAGTTAAACCGCCTGGTCTAAACATTGAAAGCAACTAAAGGTTGCAAATGGTTAAGTATGCAGAAACAGGTTTCACGAGACTTCTTTACAATAAAGGATCTGGAGCTAGATCAGAAAATAAGGAAGAAAACAGAACAGTTTTTCATACCATGAACCGAAGATAATATGTAAGATCTATAGGTATAGGCACAAGGCTACAGGCGGATACTAAAAACTACTACTAATCGGAGCAAGCTGTCACAAAGAACTAGCCAGAAGTCGGGCAGGAACATGAGGAGTTCATGGAGCACGGCAAGAAACAGGGAACCCTAGAACGGATCTAGGTCAAGGGGAGCTAAAGGCTTACCTGAGTCGAGGAGATGCGGAGGAGGTGCCGCGTCTCTCTGGTGCGTTCAGGGTGATGCAGCGGCCCGAGACGAGGCAGAGATCGACGGCGGCGGCGGAGCTCCGAGGCGAGTGGCGCAAGGAAGACGAAGAGAAAGAGGACGAAGGGAAGAAAGGGAATGACCTTTCGGTCCTATTTATAAGGCGAGACACCTGTGTCAGGCGCGGGAATCAAGGACCGCGAATCTGGGAAGCGGAGCTGTCGCCTCGATTATAGCGGATCTGTTAAATAAAGAAGACATCATGAATGTTGTCTTTAATGAAGACATCATGCCGGTTTACAGCAGCTGGAGAAGGTGACGTCACGGCGGTTCAACAATTTCAAGAAAGTATTTACAGATGAAGATTTTTATCAAGGATTGACATGAACCTGTTCAAATAAATCTGGGGCCTAATGTTGGGGATATTACTATCGGTGTAAACCGCCTATCTGGGCCGGGTTAACTTCATCGATGAGATCAACAATGTAGAAGCCCGAGAGGCATGAGAATAAGGGCCCAAGGCCTGTAGTCGGTTTAGCACCTGTAGCTATAAACCGGCCCGGTATGTAAACTTGTGTAATAAGTTAGGAATAGAGAGAGACCAACCGGATGTGTATAAACCGGAGATTGGGACTCTCACGAACCGACAAGCGTCACCCATGTATATAAGGGGCGACCCGGGACGGTTCAAGGAGAACAATTCGAGGCCTAGGAGAAGCTTATTCGCTCCCTAGTCATCGAGACCACATCAATCCCATCACAACTAGACGTAGGCTTTTACCTTCATCGAAGGGGCCGAACTAGTATAACTCTGTGTCTTTGCGTCCGCTTTAACCCCTTCAAGTTAAACCGTAGCAATGGCTCCACGACTATGTCCTTTCATGAGGACATCTGCCGTGACAAAACCACGACACCACCCAAATTTACCAAGTTAAAAGAGCGTTGTCGTCGAGGCCACCCCAAACCCTTGAAGCATTGTCGAGGCCACCCCAAACCCTTGAAGCGTTGCCGAGGCCACCCCAAACCCTAGAGAAGCAGCGTCGAGGCCACTAATATGATTCCTTATTGTGATTAGCTAGCTAGTTCTACGTTTGCCACTGATATATCCATCGTTCATGTTTGAATAATAATAGCCATGTTATAAATATTTGCAGAAACTATGGAGCACCCCCGAGACGAAGCAACAGAAGCGATGTTGGGGGACATAATCACAAAAGGAAGTGATGTCGTCTTGTCGTATCTCAACGACACCGATGGTCTGGAAGGACAGGGTGAAGAAGAAGACTATGATTATGATGGTTCCGGTGACCCAATGCCGGTACAAGAAGGAGATTGTGATGACGGCTCCGGTGACCGAACCAAGTCCGGCCAGGTATCTATATTAGTTAAGCCTGTGCTTACTAGCTAATTGATGCAGTCATTGTTTTCGTATGTACACATATTAATTAACTCTCGTCTTTCTTCTTTTTTCTAGCCCTTCGGATCAAGCACAACTTCGGTAAAGAGACGAGGCCCGAAGAAAAAGTTTTGCTCGGATGAAAGGTTTGAGATCACAACAATCATGCGCGATGGCAAGCCGATTGAACCCATCCGGACAAAGGATGCATTTGCTTCTCGGTGCGGGGTTCTTGTTAGGGACAAGATCTCGATCAGTATCCACCAATGGATAAAGCCTAAGAATGAAGACCCTAAGGTGTCTTATGTCTCCGATATGCAGAAAGATGATCTTTGGACAACGCTTAAGGCAAATTTCACCCTACCGCCAGAGGAGGATCCGGAGAAGCCAGTTAAAGAGCAATTGATCAAGTCTCATGCTCTTAAGAAGATGGCAGAACTATTCATGAGGTGGAAGAATGAGCTGAAAATAGAGTTTGTCGACGAAGAAAAGACACCAGAATTCACCGAAAAGTATGAGAAGATCAGAGATCATTGGCCCGCATTTATGGCCCACAAGACATTGGACAAGAGTAAGAAGATGTCAGCGACAAACAAGAAAAATTCTGCGAAGAAGAAGCATCACCATCGCATGGGGTCGTGGCTACCTCAAAGCACGACTGCCAGGGCCAAGGCTGAGAATGACCTGATTGATAAAGGGGTCGAACCAGAGACATTGAACTGGCCAGACCATTGCCGGAGTTGGTTCTTCGGGGTTGGTGGAACCTTGGACCCTATATCAGGGAAGTGCGTTTGGACGGACGAGCAACTACGAATACCATCACGAGGCTTCAGGAGTACATCGAGAAAGTGCAGCAAGGGATGTTCGTTCCATACAGAGAGCCGGACGAGCTCACAATGGTCCTCGGGAATCCTGAGCACCCTGGACGGACACGAGGCACGACAGGCTCCGTTCCATGGAAGGCTGGGTTTTCGGACGCAGGGGGTTACAAATGCCAGGAGAGGAGGAAGAAAGTGGAGCATAGCCAACTGCAGGCTGCACGCAAGGGTACAAGCGATAGAGGAACGAGAAGCAAATCACAGCAAACGACCTGCTGAAGCTTCCCCTGAAGCTACCCCGCCATCATAGCAGAGAAGCAGCGTGGCTTCCACCGAGCAGCTTCAGCTGGAGCCTGTCTTCACGGCTCCTGCTAGCTACCCCGTGGATGCTATCACAGAGTCTCAACATTGCCACCTTATGATGCAATGGATGAAATTCAAAGTCAAGGCGGCTGTTGGCTCTGTTTTACCTACTGAACCTGGCACAACCTACCACTGCCGGTCGATTCCAGAAGGATATGCTAGGGTGATGGTGGATGAAATAATGATGGATTTGAGGACCTCGAGCTTGACCACCCTATGGGTGAAGGGGAGATTCGGCTGGGTTCTTCTCTGAAGACTCCATGCCTATGGAGGAAGGAGCTCATCAACCTTCCGAACTGGACGCCCCCGCCTCCTCCTCCTCCTCCGGCGAGTCAGGGCACTCCGCCTCCTCCTCCGCCTCCTCCTCCGGCGAGTGATCAGGGCACTCAGCTTCCTCCTCCGGCGAGTGATCAGGGCACTCAGCCTCCTTCTCCGGCGCGTGGCGGCACTCCGCCTCCTTCTCCGCCTGCGCCGGCGCGCCCGAGTGATAACCCATAAGTATAGGGGATCGCAATAGTTTTCGAGGGTAGAGTATTCAACCCAAATTTATTGAGTCGACACAAGGGGAGCCAAAGAATATTCTCAAGTATTAGCAGTTGAGTTGTCAATTCAACCACACCTGGATAACTTAGTATCTGCAGCAAAGTATTTAGTAGCAAAGTAGTATGATAGTAATGGTAACAGTGGCAAAAGTAAAGATAGCAGTTTTGTAGTAATTGTAACAAAGAGTAACGGAAAATTAAATAAGCGAAGCACAATATGTGAAAAGCTCGTAGGCATTGGATCAGTGATGGATAATTATGTCGGATGCGATTCCTCATGTAATAGTTATAACATAGGGTGACACAGAACTAGCTCCAATTCATCAATGTAATGTAGGCATGTATTCCGAATATA
Organism: Aegilops bicornis; assembly: GCA_021605145.1. Lineage (NCBI taxonomy): Eukaryota > Viridiplantae > Streptophyta > Magnoliopsida > Poales > Poaceae > Aegilops > Aegilops bicornis. Next base: position 772,838,300 of record CM038675.1, read on the forward strand.
GTCATACATGCTTATGGAAAAGAACTTGCACGACATCTTTTGTGCTACCCTCCCGTGGCAGCCGGGTCCTAATGGAAACTAAGGGATATTAAGGCCTCATTTTAATAGAGTACCGGACCAAAGCATTAACACATAGTGAATACATGAACTCCTCAAACTACGGTCATCACCGAGAAGTATCCCGATTATTGTCACTTCGGGGTTGTCCGATCATAACACATAATAGGTGACTATATACTTGCAAGATAGGATCAAGAACTCACATATATTCATGAAAACACAATAGGTTCAGATCTGAAATCATGGCACTCGGGCCCTAGTGACAAGCATTAAGCATAGCAAAGTCATAGCAACATCAATCTCAGAACATAGTGGATACTGATACGTCCGTGTTGCATCATTCTTTTATATTGATATTTATTGCATTATGGGCTGTTATTTCACGTTATGTCACAATACTTATGGCTATTCTCTCTTATTTTACAAGGTTTATTATGAAGAGGGAGAATGTCGGCAGCTGGGATTCTGGCTGGAAAAGGAGCAAATATTGGAAATCTATTCTGCACAGCTCCAAAAGTCCTAAAACTCCACGGAAGTCATTTTTTGAATTAGTAAGAATTATTGAGCAAAGAAAGTACCAGAGGGGGCCCACACCCTGGCCACGAGGGTGGGGGCGCCCCCCTACTGGGCGTGCCCCCTGTCTCGTGGGCCCCCTGTTGGCCGTCCGGTGCCCATCTTCTTCTATATGAAGGCTTTTACCCTGAAAAAAATCATCAGCAATCTCACACGATGAAACTCCGCTGCCACGAGGCGGAACCTTGGCGGAAACAATCTAGGGCTCCGGCGGAGCTGTTCTGCTGGGGAAACTTCCCTCCGGGAGGGAGAAATCATCACCATTGCCATCACCAACGATCCTCTCAACGGGAGGGGGTCAATCTCCATCAACATCTTCACCAGCACCATCTCTTCTCAAAACCCTAGTTCATCTCTTGTATCCAATCTTGTATCAAAATCACAAATTGGTACATGTGGGTTGCTAGTAGTGTTGATTACTCCTTGTAGTTGATGCTAATTAGTTTACTTGGTGGAAGATCATATGTTCAGATCCTTAATGCATATTAATAATCCTCTGATCATGAACATGAATATGCTTTGTGAGTAGTTACGTTTGTTCCTGAGGACATGGGTGAAGTCTTGCTATTAGTAGTCATGTGAGTTTGGTATTCGTTCGATATTTTGATGAGATGTATGTTGTCTCTCCTCTAGTGGTGTTATGTGAACATCGACTACATGACACTTCACCATTATTTGGGCCTAGAGGAAGGCATTGGGAAGTAATAAGTAGATGATGGGTTGCTAGAGTGATGAAGCTTAAACCCTAGTTTATGTGTTGCTTCGTAAGGGGCTGATGTGGATCCACTAGTTTCATGCTATGGTTAGGTTTACCTTAATACTTCTTTTGTAGTTGCGGATGCTTGCAATAGGGGTTAGTCATAAGTGGGATGCTTGTCCAAGAAAAGGGCAGTACCCAATCACCGGTCCACCCACATATCAAATTATCAAAGTACCGAACGCGAATCATATGAGCGTGATGAAAACTAGCTTGACGATAATTCCCATGTGTCCTCGGGAGCGTTTTTCTCATTATAAGAAATCGTCCAGGCTTGTCCTTTGCTACAAAAAGGATTGGGCCACCTTGCTGCACCTTATTTACTTTCATTGCTTGTTACCCATTACAAATTATCTTTTCACAAAACTATCTGTTACCTACAATTTCAGTGCTTGCAGAGAATACCTTACTGAAAACTGCTTGTCATTTCCTTCTGCTCCTCGTTGGGTTCGACACTCTTACTTATCGAAAGGACTATGATAGATCCCCTATACTTGTGGGTCATCAAGACTCTTTTCTGGTGCCGTTGCCTGGGAGTGAAGCGCCTTTGGTGTGTGGAACTTGGTAAGGAAATATTTATATAGTGTGCTGAAATTTTCTATCAGTTGTTACTATGGAAACTAATCCTTTGAGGGGCTTGTTCGGGGCTTCTTCGCCCCGAACAGTAGAGCAAAGAGTTGCTCCTCAACCTACTGAACCTACTGAAAATGTTTACTTTGAGATTCCTTCGGGTATGATAGAGAAACTGCTAGGTAATCCCTTTGCAGGAGATGGAACGTTGCATCCCGATTTACACCTTATCTTTGTGGATGAAGTTTATGGATTATTTAAGCTTGCAGGTATTCCCGATGATGTTGTTAAGAGGAAGTTCTTTCCTTTATCTTTGAAGGGAGATACATTGACATGGTATAGGCTATGTGATGATACGGGATCTTGGAACTATAAACGATTGAAGTTGGAATTTCACCAGAAGTTCTATCCTATGCATCTTGTTCATCTTGATCGTAATTACATATATAATTTATGGCCTCACGAAGCAGAAAGCATAGCTCAAGCTTGGGGGAGGCTTAAGTCAATGTTATATTCATGCCCCAATCATGAGCTCTCAAGAGAAATGATTTTTCAAATTTTTTATGCTCCGCTTTCTCTCAATGATAGCACCATGCTCGATACTTCCTGTGCTGGTTCTTATATTCTGAAGACTACTGAATTCAAGTGGGATTTATTGGAAAGAATTAAACGCAACTCTGAAGATTGAGGTTCCGACGATGGCAAGGAGTCAGGTATGACACCTAAGTTCGATTGTGTTAAATCTTTTATGAATATCGATGCTTTTCGTGGATTTAGCACTAAATATGGACTTGACTCTGAGATAGTAGCTTCTTTCTGTGAATCTTTTGCGGCTCACGTTGATCTCCCTAAGGAGAAGTGGTTTAAATATAATCCTCCCATTGAAGTAAAAGTAGTTGAACCTGTTACAGTTGAAGAAAAGACTATCACTTATAATGATCCCATTGTTCCTACTACTTATGTTGAGAAACCACCTTTCCCCGTTAGGATAAAGGATCATGCTAAAGCTTCAACTGTGGTCCGTAAGAGTAATACTAGAACATATACACCCCCTGAGCAAATTAAGGTTAAACCTAGTATTGTTATGGTTAAAGATCTCTTGGATGATAATATAGATGGGCATGTAATTTACTTCTGTGAACAGGCTGCTAATATTGCTAGACCAAATGCTAAGATACATAGACCTGTTGTAGGCATGCCTGTTATTTGTGTTAAAATAGGAGATCATTGTTATCATGGCTTATGTGATATGGGTGCTAGTGCTAGTGCAATACCTCATTCCTTATATGAATAAATTATGCATGATATTGCACTCGCTGAGTTAGAAGATATTGATGTTACAATTAAGCTTGCCAATAGAGATACTATCACACCATTTGGGATTGTTAGAGATGTCGAAGTCTTGTGTGGGAAAGTTAAATATCCTGCTGATTTTCTTGTTCTTGGTTCCCCACAAGATGACTTTTGTCCCATTATATTTGGCAGACCCTTCTTGAATACTATTAACGCAAGGATTGATTGCAAAAAGTATGCTGTTACAATTGGCTTAGGGTATATGTCTCATGAGTTTAATTTTGCTAAGTTTCGTAGACAACCTTGTGATAAAGAATTGCCTAGCAAGGATGAAATTATTGGTTTTGCTTCTATTGCCGTACCTCCTACTTATCCGTTAGAACAATATTTGCTAGACCATGAAAATGATATGTTTATGAATGAAAGAAGGGAAATAGATGAAGTATTCCTTCAACAGGGTCCTATTCTGAAACACAACTTACCTGTTGAAATCCTAGGACATCCCCCTACACCCAAGGGTGATCCCGTGTTTGAGCTTAAACCTTTACCTGATAATCTTAAATATTCTAATCTTGATGAAAAGAAGATATATCCTGTTATTATTAGTGCTAACCTTTCAGAGCAAGAAGAGGAAAGATTATTGAAAACTCTGAATAAGCACCGTGCTGCTATTGGATATACTCTGGATGATCTTAAGGGCATTAGTCCCACTCTATGCCAACACAAAATAAAATTGGAGAAAGATGCCACACCAGTTATAGATCCTCAACGACGGTTAAATCCTAAGATGAAAGATGTGGTAAGAAAGGACATACTAAAGCTCCTTGAGGCAGGTATAATTTATCCCGTTGCTGATAGTGATTGGGTAAGTCCTGTCCATTGCGTCCCTAAGAAGGGAGGTATTACTGTTGTTCCTAATGATAAAGATGAATTGATTCCGCAAAGAATTGTTACATGATATAGGATGGTAATTGATTTCCGTAAATTAAATAAAGCTACTAAGAAGGATAATTACCCTTTACCTTTTATTGATCAAATGCTAGAAGGACTATCCAAACATCCACATTTATGCTTTCTAGATGGTTATTCTGGTTTCTCTCAAATACCTGTATCTGCCAAGGATCAATCAAAACCTACTTTTGCTTGCCCTTTCGGTACCTTTGCTTATAGACATATGCCTTTTGGTTTATGTAATGCACCTGCTACCTTTCAAAGATGCATGATGGCTATATTCTCTGACTTTTGTGAAAAGATTTGTGAGGAATTCATGGATGATTTCTCCGCTTATGGATCCTCTTTTGATGATTTCTTGAGCAACCTTGATCTAGTTTTACAGAGATGTGAAGACACTAGTCCCATCTTGAATTGGGAAAAGTGCCACTTTATGGTTAATGAAGGCATTGTCTTGGGGCATAAAATTTATGAAAGAGGCATTGAAGTTCATAAAGCTAAATTTGATGATATTGAAAAGATGCCATGTCCCAAGGACATTAAAGGTATAAGAATTTTCCTTGGTCATGCCAGTTTTTATAGGAGGTTCATTAAGGACTTCTCTAAAATCTCTAGGCCTCTGACTAATTTATTGCAAAAAGATATTCCTTTTGTCTTTGATGATGATTGTGTAGAAGCATTTGAAATACTTAAGAAAGCTTTGATCACTGCACCTATTGTTCAGCCACCTGATTGGAATTTACCCTTTGAAATTATGTGTGATGCTAGTGATTATGCTGTAGGTCTTGTTCTAGGGCAAAGAGTTGATATGAATTAAATGTTATCCAGTGTGCTAGCAAAACTCTTGATACTGCCCAGAGAAATTATGCTACTACTGAGAAAGAATTCTTAGCAGTTGTATTTCCTTGTGATAAGTTCAGACCTTATATTGTTGATTATAAAGTAACTATTCACACTGATCATGCTGCTATTAAATATCTTATGGAAAAGAAAGATGCTAAGCCTAGACTTATTAGATGGGTGCTCTTGCTCCAAGAATTTGATTTGCATATTATTGATAGAAAGGGAGCTGAGAACTCCGTTGCAGACAACTTGTCTAGGTTAGAGAATGTTCTTGATGACACACTACCTCTTGATGATAGCTTTCGTGATGAACAATTAGCAATCATTAATACTTCTCGTACTGCTCCATAGTATTCTGATTATGCTAATTACATTGTTGCTAAATTTATACCACCCACTTTCACATACCAGCAAAAGAAAAAGTTATTTTATGACTTAAGACATTACTTATGGGATGGCCCACACCTTTATAAAGAAGGAGTAGATGGATTAGACGTTGTGTACATGAGCATGAACAGGAACAGATCCTACGCAAGTGTCACTCCGAACTATATGGAGGACACCACGCTGGAGATAGAACTGCACATAAGGTATTGCAATCCGGTTTTTATTGGCCTACTCTCTTCAAAGATGCTTGTAAGTTTGTCTTGTCTTGTGATGAATGTCACAGAATTGGCAATATTAGTAGACGTCAAGAAATGCCTATGAATTACTCTCTTGTTATTGAACCATTTGATGTTTGGGGCTTTGATTATATGGGACCTTTTCCTGCCTCTAATGGATACTGTCGTGGCTTTGTCACGGCAGATGTCCTAGTGTAAGGACTTGTCGCGAGGCCAACGCATCTATGTGGTAGCTTGAGAGGGGTTGAGCGGAATCGAGAGACGCAGGGAGGATCAACACGCAAGACAAGGGTTTAGACAGCTTCGGGCCCCGGGAAACATCATCCGGTAAAAACCCTACATGCTGCTTGAGGCTAGGTCTCATTATCATCACAAGGGAGTCGCCGTAAACCGGCTCTCCTCTTTGTGTCTAGCCCTAAGATTGTTTCTTCTTGCTTGTAGCCTATCCCTCGTTGGGGAGCCCTGCCCCTCCTTATATATGTTGAAGGGGCGGGTTACATGTGGAGTCCTATTAGGATTAGGACTAGTCTATCTCTAATGCAAACCGGATACAAGTCCTGGTCTTAACTCCTCGTAAGGTAAATATTCCTCATGCCTTTCCTCTTAAACCGGCCCACAATAGTTGAACCAGCCTTCATGAACCGCCAGACGGGCCACCGGGTCTTGTCGCTCCTCTGACCCGTCCGCCGGGTCACCAGTGAGTTACAACGTCCTGGCGGGTTGCTGGTAAATTGCCAGGTCTGGACGGGTCACCAGATGAATATCGCCAAGTGTAAGCGGGACCTCAAATAAAACGCCAAGTTCGGCCGGGTTAACTTCCGGCCGGTTTATACCACGGGGTATATCCCCGACATTAGCCCCCAAGTTTAGCTTGGATTTATCCATGGTAAACTTATGCTGCAAAATAAACACAAGAACAAATTTGGCACGTTGTGCTCCGGGTTAAGAATTCTTGTAGACCGCACCGATCGTCCTTAAGTCCTTTGTCATTTCCTCCTTCTAGAAAATCCGGGTCAATAACCAGCTTCATACTCAAATTGCTGATGTTGGCTTCTTATAGAAAAAATATTGTGAAGAATAATCCACTTGAGTCGGCTTCCAAAGCGCCGGTTTAAGAAATATTGGTCTTGAAATACTCATATGATATTCAACCGGTTTGAAGATGCAGAACTTGCCGGTTTTATCATTGCCAAAGACCATCGGGTTATAAAAACTTGATAATTTCGAGTCATGATTGTTGTAGACACCGGTTCATGATTGTTGCCAATGCCGGTTCATGATTATTAATGATGCCGGGTTGCAGCCACAGGGTCATAATGATTGGTGACGCCGGGTCAACCTAGTTTGCTCAATCAGAGAATTTGAAAATATTTCTTCGATAATAATATAATACCTGTAGCCCTCAAGTCTTTGAGCAGAACAAAGTGGTGGCTTAAGACTTTGCTTCAATATAAATACTGCCACTTTCAAAGAAATCCATGTTGTTCATCCCAGTGACTAGTAAAAACTGAATACTCCATACTATGCAGCCCCCAAGTGCCGGGTTGTCATGCTTGTAGCAACGTGGGACTTGTAATTGTCTTATACTCATAAAAACTTCAACCAGTGTAGCCCCCAAGGGCCGGGTCATTATGCAATAATGAGCAGGCACTTTGTAGGTATAATCATATAGATTTGAGCAATGATGTGTAGCCCCCAAGGGCCGGGTCAGTAAGATAATATTGAGCTGGGACTTAATATATACTTCAATGAAAATAACATCATATGATGTAACCCCATCATGGGACTTGAATCCACGTCCACAAGGTTAAGAGCCTTGTGCTTTACCAACTGAGTAGTGGACCCTTCAATATAATGAATAAAAAGCTTTGTACCTTCAACTGTTGACAGGAGCAATTGGTAGCCCCCAAGGGCCGACTCATTATAATGTGATGAGTCGGGTCTTTAATAATATGAGCAAAAAAAATCACTTTGCATTAGCCCCCAAGTGTCCTGGTGCATGCTTGCAGCGACACGAGACTTGCATATTTGATATAATCTCAACTTAAATAATGTAGCCCCCAAGTGCCGGGTCGTAAGCCTGCAGCGACTCAGGACTATTCCCTCCATTGTAGAATAAATCATACCCATGGATGAAATAATAGCCATTGCGCTTAAGCGACTTTGAAAACCTCAATCATAATACTGGTTATTGATAACCATAATAAAAATCTAGCCATGTTGGCTATTCAAGATAATATAATCTGGTATGAAAAACCTTATTCATTCAATATCATAATGAAAATTCAGCCAAGTTTGGCTATTTGAATAATATAACCCAATGATGTATAAGCGTGATTCCAATGGCGCAATCCAAATATGTCTTGGCGACTTATAGTCCAAAAGCCAGGCCGGGTTAACAAACACCGGATAATTTCTCATCATATCTTTGGAGACTTATCATCTTAAAGCCAGGCGGTTTAATAAACACCGGATAATTTATCATCATGATTTATTCAACCTGTCTCTGCATACAACAAGTTTAAAGTGTCTGGCGGTTTATCACGGACGGTTCATAATGCCCAACATAAAACCCAGGTTTATAACCAAGGCTGCACTTAAGAATAATCAATGAAATATATCATACCTGTGACATTGAATCACATCATTGGTTTACCAACTTTTTGTAGTAAGGGTGATAACCCCAATCTTGAGTAATGATAACTCCTTTCATACAGCGTCGGTTTATGATAAAACCGTACCGGGTTGCGATAAACACCGGTTTAACCATATATAATACTGGCGACTTCGTAGTCAAACCAGACCGGCGGATAGTCTACGGATTATGATTTGATCATGTCTTCGACAACTTGTAATTGAAAGTCAAGCCGGGTTAATGAACGCCGGTTTACTCCATAATAAGATGGTAATATAAAATCAAACCGGGCAGATAGTCTCCGGATTAACATTTGACCGTGTTCCGTCAATTGACAGTTTGAACCGGTTTAAAAATGTTATCGGTTTAAAAAACGCAACAAAAATCTAATAACAGTTATGAAAAAAATATGGAAGCAAAGGCAATGATAAAACCGTTTGCAAAAAGAGGCTTTATTGAGCCGATCAGATGGTGTTACCATGTTCGGACACGACCAAGCTCCCAATAAGGTGTAGCTATGGTTCAGGTCAGCCAGGTCCCCAACAGAAACCGTGGCATTATGCCGATCAAGTGGCGTGGCAATGGTTCGGGTTCGACCAAGACCCCAAGTGACTCTATGGCCTTAGGCCGATCAAGAGGCGTGACTGGTTCAGACTTGACCATGTCCCCAAGTGATCTGGTGGCTTTCGCCTATCAAAAGGTGTTGCATTGGTTCGGACACGACCAAGCCCCCAAGTGATGTTGTGGCACTAGGACGATCAAGAGGCGTGGCTATGGTTCGGATACGACCAAGCCCCCAAGTGATCAATAATATGATAAGCCAATAAGGCATGATACCCATGTTTGAACCGCGCATCATGGCAGCAGGTCCTCTTTGGCACCCTTTAACTTTTGCAAGAGATAAATCCTTCTTGAACCGAATGTTAAACCGGATATTGAGAGCTTCAAAGCTTTGTGGGAGACACCTTTCCCTTGAACCGGATTTTAAACCGGAATCTTTATTTTCAGCCGGAAATTTTCTGACGGCCTTTAAACTCGAGCTTGCGAGAAGTTAATTCCTTTTTGAACCGGAAATTCTTAAAACGTAATTTAGATCCTTCAAAGCTTTGTGGGAGACAGATTTCCCTTGAACCGGGTTGTAAACCGGATATTTGAGAGCTTCAGTGAGACTGACTTCCCTTGAGCCGGATTTTCAACCGGAATCCTTTACGATGATCTGGAACGTCTTCATTGAACCGGGATTTACTAACTGTCATATACTTTCTAAGCCGGAAATTTTGTGACTGCCTTCAAATAACAGTAGCCCCCGGGTCCGGGTTATCTTTCCCTCCATCGTTCTGGGGTTCTTTAAATTTGCTAAAACCGGCAAGATTAGCTGAGTCATGTCATCGTAGCCCCCGAGTCTCAAGGTGACTCGAGGAGTTGGCTTGAAACTCTCCAAATTTGACCGTGATGTAAACCGGCATAACTTTCATATCATTGGTGTTGATAGCACAATGTGAATCCACAGAACGTTGAGGTGACTGCGGCGGGTTATAAATGGTCCCGTGTGAGCCGTGTCAGCAACTCGGCCAATGGTTCCTTCCAACTGGCGATTTGAAGTTAACCAGAACTGTAATGGCGGCGACTTGTGTGCCTGCTTATTGAGCCATCCAGTGCAAACGGCGGTTGACGATAATCTACCTCCAATTTGAAAGAAAACCGGGCTACCCAAGCTGTTACTTGTTCATATCCAATAACAGCTCATGAGATAGGTGCGGCCAGGTGTGCTCATGTAGAACAGGCCGTGAGAGACGGAAATCAAAGACGACCGCGGCTTCAGAGGCAACACAGATAGCTGAGTCGGCCGCGGTGTTTATAAGCCGGCGTGGACGGGCGAGTTAGCCACATCATGTTGATGTAGTGAACAATTGTCCTGTCTCAAAAACATCACAAGCCAGAGTAATTGTCCCTTGACAAAAATAATACGCGCTAATAAAATAGACCTTAGATGGATATCACCTGATATGTTAGGCCGGAAATTATACGCATGGCGTTGATGATCACCATGGTGATGCTGAAATCAATCACGGCTGAACCGCCGCAGATATAATAGCCCGGTAGCAGACGGGTGAGTCGGCCGTGGCGATACGTAATGGCACAGACAATAAGCCCGGCCGCATGCGCGGACGGATGTAAACCGAACAGCGAGGCGGAGATTTGCATGTGTATCCATCGAGCAGCATGGCCCGAAGAACGCCAGTGCAAAATTATGCTGGCACGCGCTCCATGTCCGCGGTATAACAATACCTTTGCCATAAATAACTATCCTGCATAAAAGCATTGCAGATCACGGCAAAGATAAATTGTTCTTTGACAAAAAACAATATGTGTTAAAAATAGACTCGGATGGATATCACCTGGCATTTTTTTATCGGATGATCTTGTGGCGCAAGCCAAGTTTCGATAGCCAGACCAAACAAGCATCAAGGTTTGTGTTTATTGCCTTTGATCAACGTGCATGCCTGCTCGTCGGGCAGCTTCTTCGACATCGATCTGGCGTCTTTGATGTAAACCCGAATGACAGGATCGACCAGATTAAGAGAACAGCTCACTAAGACCCATGCTCCTTTTTGTGTTTGGTATAATGGTCTTTGAACCAATCATGCATACATGCACTTCTCCTCCATGTGAATGTTCCAATGGAAAGAAAATCAGACTTGACTAGTACTCCTCGTGCCCAAGATATAGTAATGCGTAGCTTCACACACAAATACCAATCGGTGACCATCTACTCCAAGCAATGCACGCCGACGGGTGCATGTCCTGGAACAAGTGCTTGTGAACTGCACACAAAATACTCAAGAACAGCTCATGTATGGAGATACATTATGTAGATACTGTCTTTTATTTAGACCAACAAACTTTCAGTGAGCAATACCCAGCGAAGCACCCGGCCTTGGGCAGGACAGCCAGACGGAGTCGAGCCATCAAGCGGCGGCTCGAGGCAGGCGTCAGGCGCAGCAGCCAAGGCAGGGCAGAACCCGTGGACAAACTGCGAGGGGAGGCAGGGATGCGAGACCAGCCAAAGGCAGAGGCGGACCACCGCGGCAAAGGCAGGCCGTGGGGACGGCAGCGTGAAGGCTGAAGCGGGCTTGGTGCTGAGGCCAAGGTAATCCGGCAGCAGCCGCGATACCCACGGGGTAGGAGCAGAGCCGGCCACGGCGGCTCGTGGGGAAAGTAGTGGTGATCCGGCGATGGAACCAGCGAGGCTAAGCAGCAGCAGTAAAGGCCTGATGCAAGCGGCTTGGAGCATTCAACGATGAGATGCAGAAACCGCAGAAGGCCATGGCAATTCTGCAGAGGCGAGCAGCAGCAACTCCGATCAACGGCGGCTTGCGGCGTACGAGGTGAGTGCGGTTCGGTCGGCGGCAACTTGGAGCAGAAGGCGCGCGCAACACGGGGGAACCTGGTGGTTCGGCGACACTCGGACGGGTGGAGCGGCACGCACAGGTAGAAGCAACGCCGGCTTCGAGAGGAGCAAAAGCTGCCAGCGAAGCTGCAGCCCACGAGGAGAAGTGACGCCGGCTTCGAGGGGAGCGGCAAAGCGGCCAGGCGTAGCTGCTGCCACGGTGGCAGGCTGGAGAGGCTCAACCCGGCGGCAGAGGTAACTCGCCGGTGACTCACGCCCAGACCGAGGCGGTAGGTGAAGCGGGACAGCACCCGCGGTGGGTTGTAGCAGAGGCGGCGGCCTGTGGTTGAAGAAGAGGCCCGCAGCGAGGCGGCTCGACCGGCTGCAGCAGAAGAGCGGTGCGCCTGACTCCAGCCGCGAGGCGGCTCCAGAGGAAAAGGCGAGGCCGCCCGGCGACTCGGCACGGGACGGCAGCGGAGGAGCAGAGGGCCAGCTCCGGCAGCGAGCCGGCAGAGGGTCGTCCCGAGGCGTGCTCTGTTCGCCGCCGTGGCTCGGAGTCCGATTCAATCCTCAACCTGGTCTTCACGTGCTAACCCTGCGTAGCACCTTCTTCCATTATTTAATTCTTGAGTTAACTTCCGGGAAGATTCCTTGTATGCATATAACAACCAGATTTGACAAAAGACAAACCGATCCGGCTTCAGGCAATCGTCTCGGCAACTCCCGCTTGCGACAGCGGCAACTCGGTGAATCAGACGGAAATAACAGTATTTTGATGATCTTGATCCATACTGATGAAACCTCCTTTGCACTTGGCTTTTTGCGGCGATGCAACGGAAAGTGATACGGCCACGACGGATCGCCTGGCCGTGTTTGACGGTGCACATAGACGCAATCCGGCTCTTCTCATCTGAAAATTACGAACTTCTCCATCCTTAGAAAGATCCCTCCAAGAACTCAACACCACCGTGCGCAGGCCCCACGGTGGGCGCCAACTGTCGTGGCTTTGTCACGGCAAATGTCCTAGTGTAAGGACTTAGTCGCGAGGCCAACGCATCTATGTGGTAGCTTGAGAGGGGTTGAGCGGAATCAAGAGACGCAGGGCGGATCAACACGCAAGACAAGGGTTTAGACAGCTTCGGGCCCCAGGAAACATCATCCGGTAAAAACCCTACATGTTTTTTGAGGCTAGGTCTCATTATCATCACGAGGGAGTCGCCGTAAACCGGCTCTCCTCTTTGTGTCTAGCCCTAAGATTGTTTCTTCTTGCTTGTAGCCTGTCCCTCTTTGGGGAGCCCTGCCCTCCTTATATATGTTGATGGGTCGGGTTACATGTGGATTCCTATTAGGATTAGGACTAGTCTATCTCTAATGCAAACCGGATACAAGTCCTGGTCTTAACTCCTTGTAAGGTAAATATTCCTCATGCCTTTCCTCTTAAACCAGCCCACAATAGTTGAACCGGCCTTCATGAACCGCCAGACGGGCCACCGGGTCTTGTCGCTCCTCTGACCCGTCCGCCGGGTCACCAGTGAGTTACAACGTCCTGGCGGGTTGCTGGTAAATTGCCAGGTCTAGGCGGGTCACCAGATGAATATCGCCAAGTGCCAGCGGGACCTCAAATAAACCGCCAAGTCTGGCCGGGTTAACTTCCGGCCGGTTTATACCGCAGGGTATATCCCCGACAGATACACACATTTTTTAGTTGCTGTTGGTTACGTTACTAAGTGGGTAGAAGCTATTCCAACTAGCAGTGTTGATCATAACACTTCTATTAAGATGCTTAAAGAAGTTATTTTTCCAAGGTTTGGAGTGCCTAGATATCTCATGACTGATGGTGGTTCACATTTTATTCATGGTGCTTTTTGTAAAATGTTTGCTAAGTATGATGTTAATCATAGAATTGCATCTCCTTATCACCCTCAGTCTAGTGGTCAAGTAGAATTGAGCAATAAAGAGCTCAAATTAATTTTACAAAAGACTGTCAATAGATCTAGAAAGAATTGGTCCAAGAAACTTGATGATGCATTATGGGTCTATAGAACTGCATATAAAAATCCTATGGCTATGTCTCCGTGTAAGATGGTTTATGGAAAAGCATGTCACTTACCTCTCGAACTTGAGCATAAGGCATATTGGGCTATTAAATAACTCAACTATGACTTCAAACTTGCCGGTGAGAAGAGGTTATTTGATATTAGCTCACTTGATGAATGGAGAATCCAAGCATATGAGAATGCCAAGCTGTTCAAAGAAAAAGTTAAAAGATGGCATGACAAATGGATACAAAAGCGGGAATTTAACGTAGGTGATTATGTGTTGCTATTCAACTCTCGTTTAAGATTTTTTGCAGGAAAACTTCTCTCTAAGTGGGAAGGTCCTTACGTTATCGAGGAGGTCTATCGTTCCCGTGCCATAAAAATCAACAACTTCGAAGGCACAAGTCCTAGGGTGGTGAACGGTCAAAGAATCAAACATTATATCTCAGGTAATCCTATAAATGTTGAAACCAATATTATTGAAACCGTAACCCCGGAGGAATACATAAGAGACACTTTCCAGAACGTTTCAGACTCCGAAAAGGAATAGGTATTGATGCGGAGCATCCCACGTTCATCCCCATGTACACTCCGACTACTCTCCAAACCCCAAGTGGACATATGACGAGACCTTGAATATACGTCATTGGACACAAGGTGAACTCGCTCCTCTCCGAACCTTCACTTTCCACATGTGAGACATGGTTACTACCTCAAATATGTGTGCTATGCATGACCAGCAACAAGGAGGAAGACCATGGACGAGCTAGCGAGGACGCCAAGTACAAGGACCAAGAGAAGGAGCTGCCGAAGAAGCTCCAGCGAGCGGACGTCCGGACGACACCGGACGACCGGCCTCTCACAGCGAGCGGACGTCCGGCCCTTGGCGGACGACCGGCGCCTGAAGACCCAGCCAACGCAGGCCCCAGCGAGCGGACGTCCGGCCCGCACCGGACGACCGGCCATACCTCCCAGCGAGTGGACGACGGCCCCACCGGACGACCGGTGCCACAACACCCGAGCCGAATTAGCGGAAGTCCGGAGACTACCGGACGTCCGGACGCCCACGAGCCACCGGACGACCGGCCCCCAGCGGACGTCCGGTACCTGTCTGCGCACAGTGTTCGGGCCCGAGGCCCATGTATCCTCTCTCTCACTTACCCCTTCGTGGACATAGACTATATATACTCCCCCACCTCCTCATAGCTAGGGTTAGCGTTGATTTAGCTCATTGTTAGATAGAGCTTTGCTCATCCATACCGGATCTACTCCGCGAGAGAGACCGCGGCCCCTCTTCGGAGAAGATCCACCATGGATTCAAGACCCCCTCTTGGGTGGCCCCCATCAAGACCTCCTCACAGAGAAGAACGGCTACCGTTTGTATCGTCCTTTGTTGACCTTGAATCATGTATCTCCCTTTGTGTTCATTGATCTAGCACATGTGTGATTGATCTTGTTGGTTTGAGTGATTCTCTTGTGTTTTCCCCGTGATTTCCCTCGTGCTCTTCCGCTCGTTCTTCGTGTTCCTCGTAGGGATCCTCTCCAAACGTGAAAGATCGTCCACATAGGGTTCCGCCCTACATCATCTTGGATCAGAGCAAGGTTGATCACGTTTTGGAGCCCCTACCCTTTGTTTTCTAGCTTAATTTTGTTGTGTTCTTCCCCAATTTCGAAAATCCCCACCAAAAATAGCCCCAATTTTTTTTTGTGATTTGTTGGTTAGATGAAGTTTTGTTGATTTTGATCCATGGATTTGCTTGGTTTCGAGTGGATCTAGCCTTTCCCCAAGTTTCCCCATCTTTCATCGACGAAATCTCTTCAATTTTGACCCCGAAATCTCCATTTTCCGCTCAAAATCGCGCCCCGGATCTCGCATCTCGCGTTGACCCCGACACACCGGACGACCGTCACTTTACCGGACGTCCGGAGCCCCTGGAATGACCGGACGTCCGTCATCCACCGGACGACCGGAACCCCTAACCCGATCTAAAATAGCGGATTTCCGACCAGACCGGACGTCCGGCCACCGGACATCCGTCCGTTAGCGGACGTCCGCTACCTGTAGATATCACTTTCGGCTGATTCTTGTTTTGTCCATAACTAATTCATCCGAACTCCGATTTTGACGTTCTTTAGCTCGTTTTGAAGCTATTGACACCCCCCTTCCAAATAAAATACCACCAACATCATTTGACTCCATCAAATTTTGTGAAATTTGGCAAGTTTGCCTAGGGCTTCCACCATATCATCCGCATAGCCACCATTGCCTTCCGCAACCAAACCCATTTTGTTCACCATAGCATTAGTGGTTGCTTGAGTAGTGATTCGAGTCTCCTAAGGTGTTTCGGCTACTTAGGGACGGTTGCTTCTTCATCAACCACCACCGCCAATTCCGCATAGGCTTGACCACCATACACTTCCACCCCAACTTAACCCAATTTTGTTTGAGTTTTTTTTCGTGTTGTGGCTTGTGTCTCCTAAGGTGTTTCGGCTACTTAGGAACGGCAACTTCAACTTCGACACGTATATAGCCCATCATTCCACTTCCGCATTGCCAAGTGCAAACCACCACCGCATTCCCACTACCACCATTTTGACATTTGTCATTTGAGATTTTGAGTTCGCGGTTTTTCCGTTTCCTAAGGTGTTTCGGCTACTTAGGACGAGTCTCCATCATCTTGGTATCTACATCAAGAACACCGCCACTCATCATCGCAAAGGACGGTAACCTCGACGACACCATTGTATATTCCCCTTGCAAATTGCATTGATAACCTCTAGCCCATTTTGCGTTACTTGCCTATCGAGACTAGCCATTTGAGTATTGCCGGCAACGTCATTTGTGCACATTAGTGATCTACACCATCCATTGCATACATACCATATCATATTGGTACCATATCATCCATTGTGTCACAATATTGTTCTCGCATATACACAATAGCTATCTTGGTTTGTGCATTGTGCAAAAGTGGCCATACAAAAAAAAGAATAAGCTTTTAAGCAAAAGAAAAAGAGCAAAGAAGCTTGTAAGCAAGTGACATAGCATCATACCACATTGCATATAAGATTGTCATATCCGATCATCTTGGATCATCTTGAGAGAAACACCGGGAACCATACATACATAGCATACTTGGGATAGAAGTTTATCCATTTTGCATCTTATAGGTTGTGCACAAGTGTCGTATCCGCCTATTGAGCAATCGTGCTAGCGTCTCTCTTGACTTGTGCAACACGAGCGTTTTGGTGGATTCCACATTTTGAGCTCATTCCTTGGTTGCACGGCCCCATTTATCTATCCGTGTGCGTTTCCGTGTGCCATTCATTGCTATTGGTCTACTTGTTTCTCTTGCGAATTTGTGAATCTCTTTCAACATTATTGACTCTTGCTAAACTTTTTTGCATCAAATGTTTGTGCCACTATCCTCACCGAGCTCCACCATAAGCCTTACTTGTGTAGGTGTGAGAAACTGACAAGAATTGGTACCAATTGTGTTATTTCCTTGTTACACATTGAGTGATCATTGATCCATTTTCAACATCGGTCAAGGTACATTTGGTATAAGTTCTTCTCTTTCTCCCACTCATATTTGCTCGAGTCTTGTGATGGATAGGCAAGGCATTTCATCTCCGGTCTTCGACAACAACGACGGCGTGAACAACTACATCACCAAAGCGTCTATCTTCGGTCTACGACGACAAATGCAAGGCGCACAATCAAGATTGCAAGAGCGCATGGAGAACCTCTCCATCGACATTCATCTCTCCGAAGCAAGGAAAAGGGACTACATCGACAAGAAGCTTTCCGCACATAAAGAGGAGCAAGATGCAAGGATGGAGGAGATTAGAGCTTTGATCAAGTCTTCTTCCCCTTCGTCATCTTCAAGGCGGCGACATTCAAGCCACAAGTCTTCGGAGCGCGAAAATGATGCAAGTGCAAATCGTCCTCGTCCACATCTACATGGCGACCACCATCACGTTCGTGATCCACATCGTCATGAAGGGCAAGTCACCTCCAAGCATCATGTGCACGACGACGACGAACGACATCTACTACGAGCTCAAGTGCGACAACGACACCATCATCATGAAAATGCTCGCCAAGCACAAATGCACAAGTCCCAACAAGCTCTACTTCACGCCAAGTCCAAGCTTCAAGAGCACAAAAGGGCGACCATGAGGCGACCACCACCAAGACGGTGCTACGACTACAACAACCACTTCGGCATCTTCACCAAGTGTTCTCAAGGCATCTTCGCCTTTGGACGTACGGCATCTTCGCCTACTTCCCACGAGTACGCCTACAACGACTTCATCAAGTCCGAGGCGACTACCTACGAGCGAGGGCGACACTTCCATCTTCGGAAGCCCCTCAAGGAAGATGGCCGAGCATGGCACATTCCCTTCGGTCATGGAGATGAGCTACGAGCTGCCACATCATATGGGCCTCCAACACCAAGACGGTGACAAGAAGGTCGAGCAAGGGCCATCCCCTTCGACCACGGCGATAGGAGTTGAGCATGGAGACATTTGCACCTACATCTCTCCGACACCCACATATGTCGAGATGCCCCAAGTGCCATGTGAGGAGAGCCACCACCACATGAGTGACATGAGTGACTCCACCATACGTGACATTGAGAGCATTTCATATGAGAGGATGAGTGTGACCACCACTAGCCCCACACATGAGAGCATGCCACACATCCTATGTGAGGTTGAGCGCCATTTGAGTGACTCCACCAACCATATGAGTGAGTGCATCCTTGAGGGAGTGAGTGAGCCACAACACTTCGAGAGTGAGGTAGTTGACACGGCATGTGCGGACACTATGATTTCTAATGACTTAACCTCTACTCCTAGTGTGTTTTCTTCTTTGGTGCTAGGTCTCCTACATGACGACATGCCTATCCTTGATGAGTCTATTCCTCCATTGCAGACGACGATGGCCATGGTGGACAATGTTGCACCCCCCACATGGTTCCATCAAGATGAAGATGACAACG
Source organism: Aegilops bicornis (assembly GCA_021605145.1). Lineage (NCBI taxonomy): Eukaryota > Viridiplantae > Streptophyta > Magnoliopsida > Poales > Poaceae > Aegilops > Aegilops bicornis. Next base: position 772,857,044 of record CM038675.1, read on the forward strand.
AGACAATCTTCAACACCTCACCTACAACACATGAGCGACGCTCCAAAGGTAACATAGGTGATGGTGCTTCTCTTGTCCCACTAGTGGACTCCCTTGACAATGATTTCATGCATGATGTTGATCCACCTATTCCCATGCTTCATGCTAGTGCGACGTCTTCATGCCTTGACTTACCTATATATGATGAATATGATGATGAGCATGTTGAGTTACCTAGTTGTGATGCTATGCTCCATAGGATATCTTGTGAAAATTCTTTTGGTCACATCATGTTTGACAATCCATTGAACTTTTCATATGCTATGAGTGAGATCTCCCATATTGCATCATTTCAATCTCAACATAGTAACTATGCATGCCCCATTAAAATCAATCCCATTTGCACTTATGGCATAGATGACGAGATGATGGTCATTCGCTTTTGTTTCTGTTGTGAAGATATTGCCATGCTTCGTTTACATGATTTGCGCAATTCATCTACTATGTTATGCCATGATCACATTGATCCAAATATGCATTGTTTTGGATGTTGTCAATGTTCTCCACGTGATGTTTCTACTTTTGCTCATGAGGAGACCCCCATAGTTTCCTCATACATGTTTGGAGATTTTGATTCATCCCATCCTTTCCATGATTTCCATGATTGTTTGCACCATATGCATTCCATGAATAACAATGCTCTAGATATTTCCCATGATGCATTACACAATTTGAGTCTCCATTATGCTATACATAACAACAAACCTATCATGATGGATGACATGTTCCTATATCACGCATCTCATTTATTTGAGCATTGGATATTTTGTGCTAACCGACACATACACGTGCGCATCATGATGGATGATGTGTACATATATCACGCACACACAATTTTTCCTTTGTCTTTGGTTTGTGTAGGTATGCAGGTATACTCGTCAACATCTCAATCCCATGAGTTGACGAAACGAGCTCTTGAGAGCAACGATGACTTGAGATCCCGTGGACTTTCATTCCCACTATTCCTTTTGCGCAAGGACTACGCGCATCTCTTTTACACGTCTCTCACACGGCTATGGGCTATTTACCACTTGCCACCTTATGCTCATTTTACCGTGTTCACTTTGCATGTTATGCTTGCTTCTATGCCTTTGCCATGCACTTGTGACCCTTGCTTGCATCTACCCATGTTTCATCATTATGCTACGTCTATGTGTATTTGCATGCTTGGTGGAGATCCTTGTTGCTTTTGCCATGTTTATCATGTGCCCCATGCTATTGATGCTATTTTGCTCATATCTTGCTTTCATGCTTGTGCTATGACATGTGAATTATTCATGCCCACTATTTGCACACATGACATGCTTGCCATGATCCCTTCTAGTATGTTACATCTTCGCACTACTAGCTTGCTTGACTTGATCGCTATGATTGCTTACTATGTTGCATCACCCATGTTCCTCTATCACTTGCTTTCTTGGGTTGATGACATATATGTTCATGCCTCTCACATGATATATCTTGTTTATTGTCCCTTGCCTCCTATAGTTGCCTCTATGCTTCATGATCTTGGAGACTTGGACACTTCACTTGTGATGCATGCTTGTTTACTTGAGCCTATTGCATTTGGTTGTTATCGCATCATATGCCTCCATACTATGAAATGCTCCATTGTCCTTTCTTATGATGAGCATGATGCATACACTTGTTGGGTATCTTACCACACGAATGATAGGTTTTGCACTTCCGCTAACCTCATTTGTTTTTCCGAGTGTTTGCCATGTTCTTTCGTTTTGAAGGATTCACAAGGCATTACCGTCATGAGACATATTGGTTATGTGAAGGCATACACGATGTGCGACACCAACATTTGCGACATCCTCATAAAGGTGAACTCCTTCCCTTTGAGCCATCCTCAAGTTTGCATATTGGATGGGTCACTCTTTCATTGTTGTTTCTTTCTTGTTGTCTACATGTTACATCTATTGGATGGAGGAGCAACATTAGAGATTGACTCTTTGGACCTTCACATTGAGGAGCGCTCGCACTTATTGGATGCACCTTCGGAACTCCACTCATGCCTCGACATCGAGCTTTGGTACACCAACACCTCCATATTTGTTGATTGTGCTCATACATGTCATGCTCGATGGACATATCATACTCACCACAAATTTGCACCCTATGCATGGATTGACACACATTATGATTGTCTTGTTGCACCTCTTCCCATGTCATCCATGATATATGAACTTGTGCATTTTCTTAGCAAATTTGTTGTGATCTTTCTTGATGGCATCTTGATACGTAAGGATCACATTGCCTATCATCAATTGCATGATAACATAATCATGTTGAGCATCCATTGCCATATTCATGCTATTGATAAACCGTCTCACTATGACATCATTTTGCACCGTGGTTGCATTCATCATATTCACAACACATTTGTGTGCACAATGATTGCATTTCCACCCATGAACGCTTTGCATCTCATTCTAGATCATCTTGATAAGCTTCACGCGCTTTGTCACGACCAATCTTGCCGCACAGACTCATTCTTACATGATGGACACTTTGTGTGCGCTAACCACTGTATTTCCGAGTGTTGCTTGTGTTTGCTCTTTTTGCATGTCTATCACTCCGGCGACACCTTGGACTACTTGGATTGCGCCATGTCTTCAACTTCGTCCAACTATAAGTCCCTCTACGACAACCTTTTCCATGGTGATGAGGATCACGATCCGAGGTCGGATCTTTCCCAAGGGAGGGGAGATGATGCGGAGCATCCCACGTTCATCACCATGTACACTCCGACTACTCTCCAAACCCCAAGTGGACATATGACGAGACCTCGAATATACGCCATTGGACACAAGGTGAACTCGCTCCTCTCCGAACCTTCACTTTCCACATGTGAGACATGGTTACTACCTCAAATATGTGTGCTATGCATGACCAGGAACAAGGAGGAAGACCATGGACGAGCTAGCGAGGACGCCAAGTACAAGGACCAAGAGAAGGAGCTGTCAAGAAGCTCCAATGAGCGGACGCCCAGACGACACCGGATTTAACGGCTCTTCACAGCGAAGCGGACGTCTGCCCTTGGCGGACGACCGGCGCCTGAAGACCCAGCCAACGCAGGCCCCAGCGAGCGGACGTCCGGCCCGCACCGCACGACCGGCCATACCTCCCAGCGAGCGGACGACCGGCCCCACCGGACGACCGGTGCCACAACACCCGAGCCGAATTAGCGGAAGTCCGGAGACTACCGGACGTCCGGACGCCCACGAGCCACCGGACGACCGGCCCCCAGCGGACGTCCGGTACCTGTCTGCGCACAGTGTTCGGGCCCGAGGCCCATGTATCCTCTCTCTCACTTACCCCTTCGTGGACATAGACTATATATACTCCCACACCTCCTCCTAGCTAGGGTTAGCGTTGATTTAGCTCATTGGTAGATGGAGCTTCGCTCATCCATACGGGATCTACTCCACGAGAGAGACCGCGGCCCCTCTTCGGAGAAGATCCACCTTGGATTCAAGACCCCCTCTTGGGTGGCCCCCATCAAGAGCTCCTCACGGAGAAGAATGGCTACCGTTTGTATCGTCCTTTGTTGACCTTGAATCATGTATCTCCCTTTGTGTTGATCGATCTAGCACATGGGTGATTGATCTTGTTGGTTTGAGTGATTCTCTTGTGTTTTCCCCGTGATTCCCCTCGTGCTCTTCCGCTCGTTCTTCGTGTTCCTCATAGGGATCCTCTCCAAACGTGAAAGATCGTCCACATAGGGTTCCGCCCTACATCAGGTATGTGGTACGGTAAGTAAACCGACTCCAAAACAGTTCTAATGGCAATTTTTCTCCGTTTTGGAATATTTAAATTTTTTGGAAAGCAAGAAGTAATCCGGGAAGGACACGAGGCCTCCACGAGGGTTGAGGGCGCCCCCCCCCCCATCTCGTGGGCACCTCATGTGCCTCCCGGGCTCCGTTTTCTTGCACGTTACTTCTTTTGGTCGGTAAAAATTCATTATATAATCTCCCGAAGGTTTTTCCCACAGTATCATGCAAATATCCTCTGTTTTCATTTCGAGCTGTTTTTCTGATAGATTTAGAGCATCATGACGTCACCCCCCTCCAACAGTGAAGACAAGGATGCTTGGCTATTGAAAATAGAGCTGAAAAGAGAAGAACCGGAGGAGATCAACAAGGATGAAGGGATCAAGAAGGCCATGGAGGATCAAGCTCCGGCGGCAGAAGAAGAAGACATCCCTCAACCTCTACCTAACCTCTTTACTCCAACTAAGATTGAAGCTTTCAAGATGATTGAGTTAGCTCGCATACAAAACAAGTATCTCACACAGGAAAATATTTTGATGAAGGATCATATCGTCGGACTCAAGGGCATTATCCACAAGTTGGAGGAGCTTTTATGCTTGACGTGCGATTATCCACCATCATCATCACCACCTTCACCACCTCCGAGGACATAATCACATGGGTATGGGCACTCCCCTTGGCAACTGCCAAGCTTGGGGGAGGTGCCCCGATATCGTATCACCATCACACTCCTATCTTTACCGTTTTTACTTAGTTTGATCCTTTTAGTAATATCTTGATCTAGTAGATTGAAGTTTTGGTATGAATTAGTTTTGAGTTTTGCTTTGTGATCCTTCTATGTAATCGAGTCCGTGAGCTATATAATAAAGATTAGTGTTGAGTCAAGGGCTTTGCTATCTTGCTATGATCTTGAGAATATAGAAAGAATAAAAAGAAATAAAAGAGTTCATATTGATCTTATGGATAGTAATGACTTCACATATAAAGAGTATGAGGCTTAAAAGTTGTTGAGAGTTGACAAACCTAGTTTTGGTCATCGTTGCAATTAATAGGAAGTAATAAAGAAAGAGAGGTTTTCACATATTAATATACTATCTTGGACATCTTTTATGATTGTGAGCACTCATTAAGTATGACATGCTAAAGAGTTGATGTTGGACAAGGAAGACAACGTAATGGGTTATGTTTTCTCACACTTAGTTAAAGTATATTGTCATGGATCGTCCAACATGTTGAGCTTGCCTTTCCCCCTCATGCTAGCCAAATTCCTTGCACCAAGTAGAGATACTAATTGTGCTTCCAAATATCCTTAAACCAGTTTTGCCATGAGAGTCCACCATACCTACCTATGGATTGAGTAAGATCCTTCAAGGAAGTTGTCATGTTACAAGCAAGAAAAATTGCTCTCTAAATATGTATGACTTATTAGTGCGGAGAAAATAAGCTTTATACGATCATGTGATATGGAAGTAATAAAAGCGACGGACTGCATAATAAAGGTTCATATCACAAGTGGCAATATAAAGTGACGTTATTTTGCATTAAGATTTTGTGCATCCAACCCTAAGAGCACATGACAACCTCTGCTTCCCTCTGCGAAGGGCCTATCTTTTACTTTATGCAAGAGTCAAGGTGATCTTAACCTTTCCCTTTTTCATTTTATCCTTTGGCAAGCACCTCGTGTTGGAAAGATCCTGATATATATATCCAATTGGATGTAAGTTAGCATGAGATATTATTGTTGACATCACCCAAAGGTGAATACTTTGGGATGCGAAATTATAATCCCCGATCTTTCATAGTGTCTGATTAAAACTCCATAACCATAAGTATTGCATGAGTGTTAGCAATTGTAGAAGACTATATGATAGTTGAGTATGTGGACTTTCTAAAAAGCTCTATTCTTGACTCTTTCTGATGTATGATAAATTGCAATTGCTTCAATGACTGAGATTATAGTTTGTTAGTTCTCAATGAAGTTTCTGAACCATACTTGACATTGTGAATAGATTGTTACTTGAGCATAAGAAATCATATGACAAAATCTATATATGTTGTTGTTATAAGAATGATCATGATGCCCTCGTGTCCATATTTTATTTTTATCGACACCTCTATCTCTAAACATGTGGACATATTTTTCAATTTCGGCTTCCGCTTGAGGACAAGTGAGGTCCAAGCTTGGGGGAGTTGATACGTCCATGTTGAATCATGCTTTTATATCGATATTTATTGCATTATGGGTTGTTATTTCACGTTATGGCCCACACCTTGGCCACGAGGGTGGGGGCGCCCCCCCCCCTACTGGGCACGCCCCCTGTCTCGTGGGCCCCCTGTTGGCTCTCCGTTGCCCATCTTCTGCTATATGAAGGCTTTTGTCCTGAAAAAAATCATAAGCAAGCTCACGGGACGAAACTCCGCCGCCACGAGGCGGAAGCTTGGCGAAACCAATCTAGGGCTCTGGCGGAGCTGTTCTGCCGGGCAAACATCCCTCCGGGAGGGGGAAATCATCACCATCGTCATCACGAACGATCCTCTCATCGGGAGGGGGTCAATCTCCATCAACATATTCACCAGCACCATCTCCTCTCAAAACCCTAGTTCATATCTTGTATCCAATCTTGTATCAAAACCACAAATTGGTACCTGTGGGTTGCTAGTAGTGTTGATTACTCCTTGTAGTTGATGCTAATTGGTTTACTTGGTGGAAGATCATAAGTTCAGATCCTTAATGCATATTAATACTCCTCTGATCCTGAACATTAATATGCTTTGTGAGTAGTTACGTTTGTTCCTGAGGACATGGGTGAAGTCTTGCTATTAGTAGTCATGTGAATTTGGTATTCGTTCGATATTTTGATGAGATGTATGTTGTCTCTCCTCTAGTGGTGTTATGTGAACGTCGACTACATGACACTTCACCATTATTTGGGCCTAGAGGAAGGCATTGGGAAGTAATAAGTAGATGATGGGTTGCTAGAGTGACAGAAGCTTAAACCCTAGTTTATGCGTTGCTTCGTAAGGGGCTGATTTGAATCCACTAGTTTCATGCTATGGTTAGGTTTACCTTAATACTTCTTTTGTAGTTGCGGATGCTTGCAATAGTGGTTAATCGTAAGTGGGATGCTTATCCAAGAAAGGGCAGTACCCAAGCACCGGTCCACCCACATATCAAATTATCGACGTACCGAACTGAATCATATGAGCGTGATGAAAACTAGCTTGACGATAATTCCCATGTGTCCTCGGGAGCGCTTTTCTCATTATAAGAAATTGTCCAGGCTTGTCCTTTGCTACAAAAAGGATTGGGCCACCTTGCTGCACCTTATTTACTTTCATTGCTTGTTACCCGTTACAAATTATCTTATCACAAAACTATCTGTTACCTACAATTTCAATGCTTGCAGAGAATACCTTATTGAAAACCTCTTGTCATTTCCTTCTGCTCCTCGTTGGGTTCGACACTCTTACTTATCGAAAGGACTACGATAGATCCCCTATACTTGTGGGTCATTAGATACTAGGGACCAAACCCTAACAAAACTAACTTGATTACATGGTAAATCTCATCCAACCCGTCACCGTCCAGCAAGCCTAGGATGGAATTACTCACGCACGGCGGTGAGCATCATGAAATTTGTGATGGAGGATGGTTGACGATGACGACGGCGACGAATCACCCTCTCCGGAGCCCCGAATGGACTCCAGATCAGCCCTCCCGAGAGAGTTTAGGGATTGGCGGCTGCTCCGTATTATAAAACGCGATGAAACTTTCTCTTTGATTTTTTTCTCCGCGAAACGGAATATATAGAGTTGGAGTTGAGGTCGGTGGAGCATCAGGGCGCGCACGAGACAGGGGGCACGTCCAGGGGAGGGGGCGCGCCCCCACCCTTGTGGACAGGGTGTGGGCCCCCTGGCCTTGATTCTTTCGCCATTATTTTTTATATTTTCCAAAAGTTATCTCCGTGGATTTTCAGATCATTCCGAGAACTTTTGTTTTCTGCACAATAAACAACGCCATGGCAGTTTTGCTGAAAACAACGTCAGTCCGGGTTAGTTTCATTCAAATCATGCAAGTTAGAGTTCAAAACAAGGGCAATAGTGTTTGGAAAAGTAGATACGTTGGAGACGTACCAACTCCCCCAAGCTTAAACCTTTGCTTGTCCTCAAGCAATTTAGTTGATAAACTGGAAGTGATAAAGAAAAACTTTTACAAACTCTGTTTGCTCTTGTTGTTGTAAATATGTAAAGCCAGGATTCAAGTTTTCAGCAAAGATTATGAACTAACCATATTCACAATAACACTTAGGTCTCATGTTTACTCATATCAATGGCATAATCAACTAGCGAGCAATAATAATAAATCTCGGATGACAAAACTTTCTCAAAACAATCATAATAAGATATAACAAGATGGTATCTCGCTAGCCCTTTCTGAGACCGCAAAACATAAATGCAGAGCACCTATAAAGATCAAGGACTGACTAAACATTGTAATTCATGGTAAAAGAGATCCAGTCAAGTCATACCCAATATAAACTAATAGTAATGAATGCAAATGACAGTGTGCTCTCCAGCGGGTGCTTTTTAATAAGAAGGAGATGACTCAACATAAAAGTAAATAGATAGGCCCTTCGCAGAGGGAAGCAGGGATTTGTAGAGGTGCCAGAGCTCGATTTTAAAATAGAGATGAATAACATTTTGAGCAGTATACTTTCACTGTCAACGCAACAACTATGAGATCTCGATATCTTCCATGCTACATACATTATAGGCGGTTCCCGAACAGAATGGTAAAGTTTATACTGCCCCACCACCAATAAGCACACTCCACGGCCATCCGAAACAACGGGGTACCGTCCATACCAACAACAGTCTTGGGGGAATTTTGTTTTAATTATTTTGATTTGCTTTGATCTTTTTGATCATGGGACTGGGCAACCCGGTTACCAGCCATTTTCTCGTGAATGAGGAGCGGAGTCCACTCCCCTTGAGAATAACCCACTGATAACCCACAATTGTAGGGGATCGCAACAGCTTTCGAGGGTAAAGTATTCAACCCAAATTTATTGATTCGACACAAGGGGAGCCAAAGAATATTATTTGGTATTAGCAGTTGAGTTGTCAATTCAACCACGCCTGGATAACTTAGTATCTGCAGCAAAGTATTTAGTAGCAAAGTAGTATGATAATAAAGGTAACGGTAGCAAAAGTAATATTTTTGGGTTTTGTAGTAGTTGTAACAATAGCAACGGAAAAGTAAATAAGCGAAGAACAGTATGTGAAAAGCTCGTAGGCAATGGATCAGTGATGGATAATTATGTCGGATGCGATTCCTCATGTAATAGCTATAACATAGGGTGACGTAGAACTAGCTCCAGTTCATCAATGTAATGTAGGCATGTATTCTGTAAATAGTCATACGTGCTTATGGAAAAGAACTTGCATGACATCTTTTGTCATACCCTCCCGTGGCAACGGGGTCCTAGTGGAAACGAAGGGATATTAAGGCCTCCTTTTAATATAGAACTGGAACAAAGCATTAGCTCATAGTGAATACATGAACTCCTCAAACTATGGTCATCACCGAGAAGTATCCTGATTATTGTCACTTCGGGGTTGTTGGATCATAACACATAATAGGTCACTATAGACTTGCAAGATAGGATCAAGAACACATATATATTCATGAAAACATAATAGGTTCAGATATGAAATCATGGCACTCGGGCCCTGGTGACAAGCATTAAGCATAGCAAAGTCATAGCAACATCAATCTCAGAACATAGTCAATCTCAGAACATAGTGGATACTAGGGATCAAACCCTAACAAAACTAACTTGATTACATGGTAAATCTCATCCAACCCATCACCGTCCAGCAAGCTTACGATGGAATAACTCACGCACGGCGGTGAGCATCATGAAATTGGTGATGGAGGATGGTTGATGATGACGACGGCGACGAATCCCCCTCTCCGGAGCCCCGAACGGACTCCAGATCAGCCCTCCCGAGAGAGATTAGGGCTTGGCGGCGCCACCTTATCGTAAATCGCGATTAAACTTTCTCCTTGATTTTTTTCTCCCGGAACGTGAATATATGGAGTTGGAGTTGAGGTCGGTGGAGGTCCAGGGGGCTCACGAGACAGGGGGCGCGCCCAGGGGAAGGGGGCGCGCCCTCCACCCTCGTGGATAGGGTGTGGGCCCCCAGGTCTTGATTCTTTCGCTGGTATTTTTTATATTTTCCAAAAAGTGCCACCGTGGATTTTCAGGACATTCCGAGAACTTTTGTTTTCTACACATAAAACAACATCATGGCAGTTCTGCTGAAAACAGCGTCAGTCCGGGTTAGTTTCATTCAAATCATGCAAGTTATAGTCCAAAACAAGGGCAAAAGTGTTTGGAAAAGTAGATACGTTGGAGATGTATAACCTCCCCAAGCTCAAATCTTTGCTTGTCCTCAAGCAATTTAGTTGATAAACTGAAAGTGATAAAGAAAAACTTTTACAAACTCTGTTTCCTCTTGTTGTTGTAAACATGCAAAGCCATCATTCAGGTTTCAGCAAATATTATGAACTAACCATACTCACAATAATACTTAGGTCTCACAATTACTCATATCCATAGCATAATCAGCTAGCAAGCCATATGTAACATCCCAAAATTCTAAATTTTGGAATGTTATAATAAATAGATAGATTTGATTGTTTGTTTGATTGTTGTGTGATTGATTGAGTGAAATTCGAAACTTTTGAAAGTTAAATGGGAGGGAAAAAAGGACTTTCCCAAACTCTCATTTTGCATTTTTTTATCTCTATGATTTCAAATTCTTTTCATCACAAAACTCTGGAGAGAAGATGACATGACTTCTTCCATTTATTTAAATGACAAGGGGTGTTGAAAATATTTAAATTTCATTTGGAAAATATTTCCAACCCAGGAACTTTATGCAACTCAATGATTTTCACGAGTGAAGATAAAATGACTTCTTCAAAATATATGAAATATGAGTTGGGAGTTTCAAAGAAATAAATTTAAAGTCCTTTTGGAAATTATTTTCAATTTGGAGTTATTTGGGTTTTATTCAAATTATTTTTCTCCAAAAATAAAATATATGGAAAATAGGGTAACATGATTCCCTACATCATAAAATTGAGAAATAATTTTGAATTAATATTGGTATTTTTAAATTGATTTTTATTGGATTTTATTAGAGCAGGAGTACTGTTTGAATTATTAGAATTTGTGTGCATTTTATTTAATGCTATAAAAATGTCCATCTTGTAGAAAATATTTTTCTCAAAATTTTGATATACAATATGCCTATCTAAAATTTTAGTTTCATTTTCGTTTTTTAGTTTATCGCTTTCTGTTAAAAAAAAGAAGTAACAAAAAGTGCACGCGTGCCTGAAACTAACTGTTGCCGACGTGCGCATCATAGTACCAGCGGGCGCCCGATCTTTTCTTTTTCTATATAATATATGGGCCAGGCCCAGCGGGCCATATTCCTTCCCCTATATTTTTCTTTCCATAGTTTTTCTTTTTCTTTTCTATTGCTAAAAAAAATTACAGTATGCGCGGCCGGCCGAACCGCCTAAAGGCCTTTTGGCCCATGGCGCACCTTCTATCTCTGTTTCGTATATTTTCGTCTACGTTTAGTCCCACATTGTCTAGCTTTTGACCTTCTAATCCTCTTTTCCACCTATAAATATAGACCCATAGAGCCTCCAAAAATCATCTGATTCGGGTTAAATCAATATTTTGGTTTGACTAGATTCATTTAAGAAAAATATATTTTTCTCTCCGGCGCGACTTCTGAAAATTGTCTCTTCTCTCCAAAGTCGTCTTTTCTCTGCCTTATAAAGGTATCTTTCTTTGTTTTCTTTTCTTCTTATACTTTCATAGTTTATTATTTTTAGACTAAATACAATAGATTAGATTATCAATCAGTCTACGTATTTATACATTAGACCTTAGCTGTAGCTATTTTTCTTTCGTAAAACAGCTTGGCCCTAATTTTTTAATAGCCATAATTTTTTACTCGTTCATCCAAATTAGATGAAACCAACGCCCACTTCATCGTTACGATCTCCTCTATCCAGTAATCCAACTGAAACATGCTTTTGAAAGTTTAAAATTTGAATTAGACCAGATTTGAATTTGAACTTCGTTTGATCGTAACTTGAGTTTTATAACTCCGTTTGAGTTGATTCTTTTTGCAAATCGAAGCTCTTGACCTAAACTTTCTGATAAGGCCAAATTCACTTAATTTTGGTACTGTTAGAAATTGTTTTATCTTGCAAGAGCTATTTGCTTGATTTTGATGCTTTCTGAATTGTCTTCTTTGTTCTTTTCGATCTTTTGAGTGATTGCTTATGTGTGGTTACTATTGCTTGATTACGATAGATTGACCAGAGTGTGACGAGTAGATCTATCAAGAGTTTTGAGTGCGAATCATCTTCATCAACATTGCAGGCAAGTTCACACTTTGATCATATCCCTTTCATACCCAGTTTTTATGCATTAGATCAATCCTCAAACATTGCATGATTAAGATCTAATTAAATGGTGGTTTTGGGAAAGTAGTTGATGAGGTAGAACCTATTGCCCTGTTACTATCAAACCCTTGGGAGTTACTTTTACGTTGTGCTCATACTGCTATGCTATGCTCGTAGACGTGGTTTGGTTTGAGAGAATTCATGAAAGAGGTGAGAGATTATTGTTAACTAAGGTTTAACTTAAGGTGGCTACTTTAATACACATCTCGGTGGATTGGTTGGGGCACCCTGGGATATACCGATGGACTTGCCGGACACCGGGTTATACCGGTGTTGTCCTAGGAGATCCCGGGGTTATACCGTGTGATCATCCTATGGTTCGCCACCCAGGCTCAAAGGGAACTGAGATATTTTCATGCTAGAAACTTCCGTGTGCAGCCACAAGCTATTATGGGCTCTAGCATAGTTGAGTAAGTTACATGAAGCTCTTGAAGAGGTAGATCAGCAGGTAGTGGGTTTGTAGGTTTGGTATGGTCTGCCCGGAGTAAAGAGTTAATGTTTCTGAAAGACTGTGCCTCGGTCATCCGTTTCTGAAACATCATGTAGTGCGAGAAATTCAACGGAGGCGATCGAGTCTTGTGGGGAAAAGTTCGTAAACCTCTGCAGAGTGTACAATCTAATCATGGTTAGCCGTGTCCCCGGTTATGGACAATTTTGAGTATCTAGTACTTGGAGTATCTTAAGTATCTCATCATGTTACTTAAATTAATTTGTTGGGTTAATGATTACTTTTAATTGGGATCATTGAGTTGGGGGTACCTTCTCAATGATGTTTCAACCACCATGATAGTTAAATTAAAATATATTCCTTTGATATAGGGAAAAATTGGCTTTTTTGCAAAACCTTTTACCCATAGAGCTTTTCCACCAGCCAAATATGCATGTAGAGATAGCCATTATTCATCATTGCTCTATGGTGTGAATTTGCCAGTACATTCAACGTACTGACCCTTTGTGGCTGCAACGTCTCATGTTGCAGGATATCTTCTGACAGTAAGTGATACGTTAGGGTTATGATTTCTACACTCAACTTTGCCGTTGGTGTTGATGGGAATCCATAACCTTGTTACTTCCACTATTTGGATTGAGGTAATGGTATTTACGTTATTTATACATGTGATTTACCTCTGTTATAAATCCTCGAGTACTGTGTGTGTCAGCATACCGATCCAGGGATGACACTTAATCACAGAGACATGACCGTCTGAGGTCGGGTCGCTACACCATAATAATAAAACTCGGATGACAACACTTTCTCAAAATAATCATAACATGATATAACAAAATGGTATCTCGCTAGCCCTTTCTGAGACCGCAAAACATAAATGCAGAGCACCTTTAAAGATCAAGGACTGACTAAACATTGTAATTCATGGTAAAAGAGATACAGTCAAGTCATACCCAATATAAACCAATAGTAATGAATGCAAATTACAGTGTGCTCTCCAGCGGGTGCTTTTTAATAAGAAGGGTGATGACTCAACATAAAAGTAAATAGATAGGCCCTTCGCAAAGGGAAGCAAGGATTTGTAGAGGTGCCAGAGCTCGATTTTAAAATAGAGATTGAATAACATTTTGAGCGGCATACTTTTGCTGTCAACGGAACAACTATGAGATGGTTGTATCTTCCATACTACATGCATTATAGGCAGTTCCCAAACAGAATTGTAAAGGTTTATACTCCCCCAACCACCAACAAGCATCAATCCATGGCTTGCTCGAAACAACGAGTGCCTCCAACTAACAACAGCCCTGGGGGAGTTTTGTTTAATTATATTGATTTGCTTTGATCTTTTTGGATCATGGGACTGGGCATCCCGGTTACCGGCCCTTTCCCGTGAATGAGGAGCGGAGTCCAATCCTCTTGAGAATAACCCACCTAGCATGGAAGATATAGGCAGCCCTAGTTGAAACATGAGTTGCTCAAGCATACAAAACAGAATTTCATTTGAAGGTTTGGAGTTTGGCACATACAAATTTACTTGGGACGGCAGGTAAATACTGCATATAGGAAGGTATCGTGGACTCATATGGAACAACTTTGGGGTTGAAGGAGTTCGGATGCACAAGCAGTATTCCCGCTTAGTACTGGTGAAGGCTAGCAAAAGACTGGGAAGCGACCAACTGAGAGAGCGACAACAGTCATAAACATGCATTAAAATTAATTCACACCGAGTACAAGCATGAGTAGGATATAATCTACCATGAACATAAATATCATGAAGGCTATGTTGATTTGTTTCAACTACATGCGTGAACATGTGCCAAGTCGAGTCACTCAATTCATTCAAAGGAGGATACCTTCCCATCATACCACATCATAATCATTCTAATAGCATGTTGGCACGCAAGGTAAACCATTATAACTTATAGCTAATCAAGCATGGCACAAGAAACTATAATCTCTAAATGTCATTGCAAATATGTTTACTTCATAATAAGCTGAATCAGAAATGATGAACTCATCATATTTACAAAAACAAGAGAGGTCGAGTTCATACCAGCTTTTCTCATCTCAATCAGTCCATCATACATCGTCATTATTGCCCTTCACTTGCGCGGCCGAACAATGTGTATAATAATAATAGTGCACGTGCATTGGACTAAGCTGGAATCTGCAAGGATTCAACTCAAAAGATAAGACATGATAATATGGGCTCTAAGTTAAATAAACAATCATGCATATGAGAGCCACTAAACATTTTCAATATGGTCTTCTACTCTCGACCCCCAAAGAAAAGAAAATAAAATAAAACTATTTACACGGGAAAGCTCCCAACAAGTAAGAAGAAGAACGAGAAATATTTTTGGGTTTTCATTTTAATTCTACTACAAGCATGGAAATTAAACTAACTAATTTTTTTTGCTTTTTCTTAAGGTTTATCAAACACACAAAAAGAAAGCGAGAAAAAGGAAATGAAACTAGCATGGATAATACAACGAAAGAGTATGAGCACCGACGACTAGTGTGTGAACATGAATGTAAAGTCGGTGAGAAATACGTACTCCCCCAAGCTTAGGCTTTTGGCCTAAGTTGGTCTAATACCAGGGACCGCCTTGCTGATATCCGTAGTTGTAGCTGGGGTCGTACTGAGATGCAGCAGCAACCGCCTCCTGAGCTGTGGCATGTTGGCGAGCTGCCTCCGCTCTCCCCTCGTGTTCAGCTGCTTCCTCCCTGGTAACAACATATCTTCCTTTGCACGATAATCAAAAAGGAGAGGAGCAGGAAGAGTAACATGGACGACGTTGCGTCTTTCATAGATTAGTCGATAATGGAGGCATTGTTCATTCCTCCTAAGAAATTGATGATTGACCATAGCGTCATAATCTCAATAAGCAGGAGGTATCATCATATCCCCTTCTCGTGGGGCTATACCAAGATAATTAGCCACACGGGTTGCGTAAATTCCTCCATATAAATCTCCAGTTCTACTATTATTCTGCAACCTACGTGCAACTATTGCCCCCAAGTTATAACCTTTATAATATAACACAACACTCTTGAGGACACAAAGATCAGGGACACACATATGACATGCTTCATCTTTACCATTAATGCATCTACCAATGAAGAGAGCAAAATAATGTATAACAGGAAAATGAATGCTCCATATGGTAGCTTGTGCTATGTCCCTGGATTCTCCCATAGTAATACTAGCAAGGAAATCTCTAAATTCAGATTTGTGAGGATCATTAATATTACCCCACTGCGGGAGTTTGCAAGCAGTTGTAAAATCCTCTAAGTACATGATATAAGATGTATCATAAATATCAAATATGACACTAGGAGAATTACGCGTAAAGTTATATTTAAAACTCCGCACAAAGGAATCAGTCAATTGATAGTACTGAGGACACATATCTTGTAAGAAGTCCTCCAGCTCAGCATTACGCACATACGCGTCAAATTCCTCCTTAAAGCCTGCTTCGACCATGAAATCGTCGGATGGCCACTCACAAGCTCGTACATCTGCGTCCCTCGGTAGTTCAACATCTTGCTCACGTATAGCAATCCTGGGTCCTTTCTTTACCGAGGAACCACCTTGGTACATTCTCCTAGACACAATTCTTTTTCTGAAAAATTTCTGAAATTTTAGAAACTTCAAAATACAAGTGAATAAAACTAAACAAGATTGATAGCAACTACTCCTACAAGTGCCTAGAACCTATATCATGCATTAGAATTGCATGGGACCTCATAAATTCAACATGCAAGCTCAATAACATGGTCATCTATGCAGCAAAAATTTGCAATGAATAAAGCACTAGAACAAAAACTAATTGGACCAATGGAGGAGTTCATACCAAGCAACAATCTCCCAAAGTAGTTTTGTGAATGGAGCTTTGAGCAAGAAGATCGAAAATCGCAGCAAAATGAGCTAGAACCCGTGCTTGAGATGGATGGGGATTTTTTTGGGAAGAAGATGGAGTGTGTTGGTGCGGGCATAAGTGGAGGGGGGCCACCAGGGGCCCACGAGACAGGGGGCGCGCCCTCCACTCTCGTGGCCTGGTGCTGGCCCCTCCTGCAGTGTTTTCAGTGCTTAAAATCCTCAAATATTCTATAAAAAATCATACTAAATTTGCAGGGCATTTGGAGCACTTTTATTTTCAGGATATTTTTTAATGCACAGATAATTTAGAAAACAGACAAATAATATTATTTTTGCTTTATTTATTCTAAATAACATAAAGTAAAAAGAGGGTACAGAAGGTTGTGTCTTCTAGTTTCATCCATCTCGTGATCATGAAAATGAATCCACTAACAAGGTTGATCAGGTCTTGTTAACAAACTCATTCTGAATAACACGAAACCGGAGAAATTTCCAATAACACTAAGTTACCTCAACGGGGATATGCAAATCCCCAACAATAAGAATATCATACTTTTTCTTGACAGTAGGGAGAGGAAACTCAAAACCTCCAATAATAATAGTTGGAACTTTTCTAATAGAATTGATGCTATGAACTTGAGATTGTTTCCTCGGAAAGTGTACCGTATGCTCATTACCATTAACATGAAAAGTGACATTTCCTTTGTTTCAATCAATAACAGCCCCTGCAGTATTCAAAAAAGGTCTACCGAGGATAATCGACATACTATCGTCCTCGGGAATATCAAGAATAACAAAGTCCGTTAAGATAGTGACATTTGCAACCACAACAGGCACATCCTTACAAATACCGACAGGTATAGCAGTTGATTTATCAGCCATTTGCAAAGATTTTTCAATAGGTGTCAACTTATTCAATTCAATTCTACGATATAAAGAGAGAGACATAACACTGACACCGGCCCCAAGATCACATAAAGCAGTTCTAACATAATTTCTTTTAATGGAGCATGGTATAGTTGGCACACCCGAATCTCCAAGTTTCTTTGGTATTCCACCTTTAAAAGTGTAATTAGCAAGCATGGTGGAAATTTCAGCTTCCGGTATTTTCCTTTTATTTGTAATGATATCCTTCATATACTTAGCATAAGGATTTACTTTGAGCATATCCGTTAAGCGCATACATAAGAAAATAGGTCTAATCATTTCAGCAAAGCGCTCAAAATCCTCATCATCCTTTGTCTTGGATGGTTTAGGAGGAAAGGGCATGGGTTTCTGAACCCATGGTTCTCTTTCTCTATCGTTCTTCCTAGCAAAAAAATCTCTCTTATCACAACGTTGATTCTTTGATTGTGGGTTATCAAGATCAACAGAGGTTCAAGATATCTACATCATTGTTTTTGCTAGGTTGAGCATCAACATGAACATTATCATTAACATTATCACTAGGTTCATGTTCATCACCTGATTGTGTTTCAGCATCAGAAACAGTAATATCATTGGGATTCTCAGGTGTGTCTATAGTAGGTTCACTAGAAGCATGCAAAGTCCTATCGTCTTTCTTTTTCTTCTTTTTGGAAGAACTAGGTGCCTCTAAACTATTTCTTTGAGAATCTTGCTCGATTCTCTTAGGGTGGCCTTCAGGATACAAAGGTTCCTGAGTCATTCTACCAGTTCTAGTAGCCACTCTAACAGCAAAGTCATTTTTATTATTTAATTCATCAAGCAAATCATTTTGAGCTTTAAGTACTTGCTCAGCTTGAGTAGAAACCATAGAAGCATATTTGCTAATGAGTTTAAGTTCACCTTTAACTCTAGCCATATTATCGCTCACGCATCCTATCTCGAAAGCATTATTCTTTAACTCTCTACCAACATAAGCATTAAAACTTTCTTGTCTAGCCATAAAGTCATCAAATTCATCTAAGCATGGGCTATGAAATTTAGTAGAGGGGATTTCAACTTTATCATATCTATGGAGAGAATATACCTTTACTACCTGTGTCGGGTTATCAAGACAATGTGGTTCTTCAACAGGCGGTATATTAAGACCATGCATTTCTTCAATAGGTGGTAAATTCTTAACATCTTCAGCTTTAATACCTTTTTCTTTCATTGATTTCTTTGCCTCTTGCATATCTTCAGGACTGAGAAATAAAACACCTCTCTTCTTCAGAGTGGGTTTGGGAATAGGCTCAGGAGTTGGCTCAATTGGTTCAGGAATTGGCTCAGGGAGAGTCCAATTATTTTCATTAGTCAACATATTATTCAATAGTAATTCAGCTTCGTTCACTGTTCTTTCCCTGAAAACACAACCAACACAACTATCCAAGTAGTCCTTGAAAGCATCGGTTAGTCCATTATAAAAGATATCAAGTATTTCATTTTTCTTAAGAGGATGATCAGGCAAAGCATTAAGTAATCGGAGAAGCCTCCCCCAAGCTTGTGGGAGACTCTCTTCTTTGATTTGCACAAAGTTATATATTTCCCGCAAGGCAGCTTGTTTCTTATGAGCAGGGAAATATTTAGCAGAGAAGTAATAAATCATATCCTGGGGACTACACACACAACCAGGAGCAAGAAAATTATACCAAGTCCTAGCATCACCCTTTAATGAGAACGGAAATATCTTAAGGATATAATAATAGCGAGATTTATCATCATGAGTAAACAGGGCGGCTATATCGTTCAACTTGGTAAGATGTGCCACAACAGTTTCAGATTCAAGGCCGTAAAAAGGATCAGATTCAACTATAGTAATAATTTCAGGATCAACAGAGAATTCATAATCCTTATCAGTAACACAGATAGGTGAAGTAGCAAAAGCAGGATCAAGTTTCATTCTAGCATTAAGATACTGTTGCTTCCATTTAGCTAATAATTTCTTAAGATCATATCCATCATTGCAAGCAAAGATAGCTCTAGCAGCTTCTTCATTCATAACATAACCCTCAGGAACAACAGGCAATTCATAATCATTGGGGAAATTTTCATCATCAGTATCATCAATAATAGCATCTTCAATAATTTCATTACCCCTAACTCTAGCAAGTTGTTCATCACGAAATTCACCTAATGGCAAAGTAGTATCACGCACAAAAGTAGTTTCATCATAAGTATCATGCATAGCAAAAGTGGCATCATCAATAACATGCGACATATCAGAATTCATAGCAGTAGCAGGTTTAGGTGTTGCAAGCTTACTCAAAACAGAAGGAGAATCTAGTGCAGAGCTAGATGGCAGTTCCTTACCTCCCCTCGTAGTTGAGGGAAAGATCGTAGTTCTATTGTCTTTCATGTTCTTCATAGTGATCAACAAATATAAATCCCAAGTGACTCAGAGAATAGAGCTATCCTCCCAGGCAACGGTGCCAGAAATTAGTCTTGATAACCCACAAGTGTAGGGGATCGCAACAGCTTTTCAGGGTAAAGTATTCAACCCAAATTTATTGATTCGACACAAGGGAGCCAAAGAATATTCTTGAGTATTAGCTGTTGAGTTGTCAATTCAACCAAGCCTGGATAACTTAGTATCTCCAGCAAAGTAGTATGATAATAAATGTAACGGTAGCAAAAGTACTATTTTTGGGTTTTGTAGAAGTTGTAACAATAGCAACGGAAAAGTAAATAAGCGAAGAACAGTATGTGAAAACCTCGTAGGCAATGGATCAGTGATGGATAATTATGTCGGATGCGATTCCTCATGTAATAACTATAACATAGGGTGACACAGAACTAGCTCAAGTTCATCAATGTAATGTAGGAATGTATTCCGTAAATAGTCATACGTGCTTATGGAAAAGAACTTGCATGACATCTTTTGTCCTACCATCCCGTGGCAGCGGGGTCCTAGTGGAAACTAAGGGATATTAAGGCCTCCTTTTAATAGAGAACCAGAACAAAGCATTAGCACATAGTGAATACATGAACTCCTCAAACTATGGTCATCACCGAGAAGTATCCCGATTATTGTCACTTCGGCGTTGTCGGATCATAACACATAATAGGTGACTATAGACTTGCAAGATAGGATCAAGAACACACATATATTCATGAAAACATAATAGGTTCAGATCTGAAATCATGGCACTCGGGCCCTAGTGACAAACATTAAGCATAGCAAAGTCAGAGCAACATCAATCTCGAACATAGTGGATACTAGGGATCAAATCCTAACAAAACTAACTTGATTACATGGTAAATCTCATCCAACCCATCAACATCCAGCAAGCCTACGATGGAATTACTCACGCACGGCGGTGAGCATCATGAAATTGGTGATGGAGGATGGTTGACGATGACGACGGTGACGAATCCCCCTCTCCGGAGCCCCGAACGGCCTCCTGATCAGCCCTCTCGAGAGACATTAGGGCTTGGCAGCGGCTCCGTATCATAAAACATGATGAAACTTTCTCCCTGATTTTTTTCTCCCCGAACGTGAATATATGGAGTTGGAGTTGAGGTCGGTGGAGGTCCAGGGGGACCATGGGACACGGGGGCGCGCCCAGGGGGAGGGGGCGTGCCCCCCACCCTCGTGGACAGGGTGTGGGCCCCCTAGTCTTGATTCTTTCGCCAGTATTTTTTATATTTTACAAAAAGTGCCTCCATGGATTTTCAGGACATTCCGAGAACTTCTGTTTTCTACACATAAAAAAACATCATGGCAGTTCTGCTGAAAACAGCGTCAGTCCGGGTTAGTTTCATTCAAATCATGCAAGTTAGAGTCCAAAACAAGGGCAAAAGTGTTTGCAAAAGTAGATACGTTGGAGATGTATCACCCACCTAGCATGCAAGATACAGACAACCCTAGTTGAAGCATGAGCAACTCGAGCACACAAAACAGAATTTCATTTGAAGTTTTGGTGTTTGGCACATACAAATTTACTTGGAACGGCAGGTAAATACCGCATATAGGAAGGTATGTTGGAGTCATATGGAATAACTTTGGGGTTCATGGAGTTTGGATGCACAAGCAGTATTCCCGCTTAGTACAGGTGAGGGCTAGCAAAAGACTGGGAAGCGACCAACTGAGAGAGCGACAACAGTCATGAACATGCATTAAAATTAATCAACATTGAGTGCAAGCATGAGTAGGATATAATCCACAATGAACATAAATATTGTGAAGGCTATGTTGATTTGTTTTCAACTACATGCGTGAACATGTGCCAAGTCAAGTCACTCGAATCATTCAAAGGAGGACACCACCCTATGATACCACATCACAACCATTTTAATAGCATGTTGGCACGCAAGGTAAACCATTATAAGCTCCTAGCTAATTCAGCATGGCATAAGCAACTATAATCTCTAATTGTCATTGCAAACATGTTTATTCATAATAGGCTGAATCAGGAACGATGAACATATTTACAAAAACAAGAGATGTCGAGTTCATACCAGCTTCTCTCATCTCAATAAGTTCATCATATATCGTCATTATTGCCTTTCAGTTGCACGACTGAACGGTGTGTATAATGATAATAGTGCACGTGTATTGGACTAAGCTGGAACCTGCAAGCATTCAATTCAAGGGAGAAGACAAGGTAATATGGGCTCTAGGTTAATTCAACAATCATGCATATGAGAGCCACTAAGCATTTTCATTATGGTCTTCTCCTCTCGACCCCCAAAGGAAACAAAAGAAATAAAACTATTTACATGGGAAAGCTCCCAACAAGCAAAAGAAGAACGAGAAATCTTTTCGGGTTTTCATTTTAATAACTACTACAAGCATGGAAATTAAACTAACTAATTTGGTTTTCTTAAGGTTTATCAAACACACAAGAAGAAGACTAGAAAAATAAATTAAACTAGCATGGATAATACAATGAAAGAGTATGAGCACCGACAACTAGAATAGTGTGTGAACATGAATGTAAAGTCGGTGTGAAATACGTACTCCCCCAAGCTTATGCTTTTGGCCTAAGTTGGTCTATGCCCAAGGATAGCGGCTACTCTCCCCGGTGTACTGAGGAGTGTCATCTGGATACCACTGGCCGGCGATCTCCTCCGGATCCCACTGATAACAGGATGGATGATAAGGGTCCAGTGGAGGTTCCGGCTCAGGCTTCGGAGCGGATGTTTGGCCTCGATGTGCATACATAGCCTGTGGCAAAACAAGGTAATGATCTGCAGTTAAATCAAATAAAGAAGGCGCAGGCAGGGTAATAATCTCATTGTGTTTCTAATTAAATCTCAGGTTATACAGAAGCATCTTATCACCGTTGTCAACAATAAACTCATGCGCTACCATGCTCCTATAATCTAAAAAGGTAGGGGGCAGCAGTGTCTCCTCTTTCTCATAATGCCTAATAGGTATCTCGAAATGTTTAGCAAGGCGTGCAGCATAGATACCTCCAAAGATGGGGCCCTTTGTATGGTTTAGGTTTAACCGTTTAGCAATAACGGCACCCATACTAAAAGTGTTATCACCAAATAAGGCATGGAGCAGAATAATGATATCAGGAACACTGAAGTTTCCACTATTTCCACGACGAATTAAGCATCGACTAGCAAATATGGCAAAGTAGCGTAAAACAGGAAAATGTATGCTAGTCATTCTCGCATCGGAACCCTTCCTCGATTCCCCTATAGTAATAGTGTCAATAAAACGTTCCACATCTTTACGATGTGGTTCATCTAAGCTACCCTCAAAGGGTATCCTACAAGCCGCGCAAAAATTACGTAATGACATTTCCTTAGCCTCATCATATAAATGAAAAGTTACTGAAGGAGGTGAATTCTTAGGATAATAGTAAAAGTTTTGCACGCAAGTATTGGTAAGTAAGAGATATTGTTTGATCCTGTCGTGGAGGAAGTCGGTGAGGCCCGCATTTTCAGCCAAAGAATAAAAGTCTACATAAATCTCGGCTGCTGTCAAGAAATTATCACAAGGCCATTCACACGGCCATATTTCCGCTACGTGAGGAAGATTATACTTGGCCTTTTCTTTCTCCTTAGCTTTTTTGTCCTTGGAGCCTTGGCTAGAAGAGCCCCTCAATAATCTCCTCATCATTTTCTGAAAATTTCTAAAAAAATTAGTAACTTCAAAATAAAAGTGAATCAAACTAAACAAGATTGGTAGCAACTGCTCCCACAAGTGCCTAGAGCCTATATCATGCATTAGAATTACTTGGGACCTCATAAATTTGACATGCAAGCTCAAGAACAGGGTCACCTAGGCAGCACTAATTTGCAATGAATAAAGCACTAGAACAAAAACTAATTGGACCAATGGAGGAGTCACATACCAAGCAACAATCTCCCAAAGTAGTTTTGTGAATGGAGCTTTGAGCAAGGAGATCGAAAATCGCAGCAAAATGAGCTAGAACTCGTGCTTGAGCTGGATGGGGATTTTTTTGGGAGGATGATGGAGTGTGTGGGTGCAGGAATAAGTGAAGGGGGGCCACCGTGGGCCCACGAGACAGGGGGCGCGCCCAGGGGGAGTGGGCGCACCCTGGACCCTCTTGGCCAGGTGCTTGCCCCCCTGCTGTGTTCTCAGTGCCTAAAATCCTGAAATATTCCACAAAATTCATACTAAATTTGCAGGGCATTTGGAGCACTTTTATTTTCAGGATATTTTTTATTGCAAGGATAATTCAGAAAACAGACAGATAATACTATTTTTGCTTTTTTATTCTAAATAACAAAAAGTAAAAAGAGGGTACGGAAGGTTGTGCCTTCTAGTTTCATCCATCTCATTATCATCCAAATGAATCCACTAACAAGGTTGATCAAGTCTTGTTAACAAACTCATTCCGAATAACACGGAACCGGAGAAATTTTGAATAACACTAGGTTACCTCAACGGGGATATGAACATCCCGAACAATAAGAATGTCATATTTTTTCATGACAGTAGGGAGAGGAAATTCGGAACCTCCAATAATGATAGTTGGAATTTTTCCAATAGAATTGATGCTATGAACTTGAGGTTGTTTCCTCGGAAAGTGTACCATATGCTCATTACCATTAACATGAAAAGTGACATTGCCTTTGTTGAAATCAATAACAGCCCCTGTAGTATTCAAAAAAAGGGTCTACCAAGGATAATCGACATACTATCATCCTCGGGAATATCAAGAATAACAAAGTCTGTTAAGATAGTGACATTTGCAACCACAACAGGCACATCCTCACAAATATCGACAGGTATAGCAGTTGATTTATCAGCCATTTGCAAAGATATTTCAGTAGGTGTCAACTTATTTCAATTCAAGTGTATGATATAAAGAGAGAGGCATAACACTAACACCGGCTCCAATATCACATAAAGTAGTTTTAACATAGTTTCTTTTAATGGAGCATGGTATAGTTGGTACTCCTGGGTCTCCAAGTTTCTTTGGTATTCCACCTTTAAAAGTGTAATTAGCAAGCATGGTGGAAATTTCAGCTTCCGGTATCTTTCTTTTATTTGTAATGATATCCTTCGTGTATTTAGCATAAGGGTTTACTTTAAGCATATCAGTTAAGCGCATACGTAAGAAGATAGGTCTAATCATTTCAGCAAAGCTCTCAAAATCCTCATCATCCTTTGGCTTGGATGGTTTAGGAGGAAAAGGCATGGGTTTCTGAACCCATGTTTCTCTTTCTTTACCGTGCTTCCTAGCAATAAAGTCTCTTTTATCATAACGTTGATTCTTTGGTTGTGGGTTATCAAGATCAACCGTAGGTTCAATCTCTACATCATTATTATTGCTAGGTTGAGCATCAAAATGAACATTATCATTAACATTATCACTAGGTTCATGTTCATCACCTGATTGTGTTTCAGCATGAGAAATAGAAATATCATTAGGATTCTCAGGTGTGTCTATAACAGGTTCACTAGAAGCATGCAAAGTCCTATCATTTTTCTTTTTCTTCTTTTTAGAAGAACTAGGTGCATCTACATTATTTCTCTGAGAATCTTACTCGATTCTCTTAGGGTGGCCTTCAGGATACAAAGGTTCCTGAGTCATTCTACCAGTTCTAGTAGCCACTCTAACAGCAAAATCATGTTTACTATTTGATTCATCGAGCAAATAACTTTGAGCTTTAAGTACTTGTTCAGCTTGAGTGGTAACCATAGAAGCATATTTGCTAATGAGTTTAAGTTCATCTTTAACTCTAGCCATATAATCACTCAAGCGTCCTATCATGAAAGCATTACTCTTTAACTATCTACCAACATAAGCATTAAAACTTTCTTGTCTAGCCATAAAGTCATCAAATTCATCTAAGCATTGGCTATGAAATTTAGTAGACGGGATTTCAACTTTATCATATCTATAGAGAGAATTTACCTTTACTACCTGTGTCGGGTTATCAAGACAATGTGTTTCTTCAATAGGTAGATTAAGACCATGTATTTCTTCAATAGGAGGTAAATTCTTAACATCTTCAGCTTTAATACCTTTTTCTTTCATTGATTTATTTGCCTCTTACATATCTTCAGGACTGAGAAATAGAACTCCCCTCTTCTTCGGAGTTGGTTTAGGAATAGGTTCAGGAGTTGGCTCAATTGGCTCAGGAATTACCTCAGGAATTGGCTCAGGAAGAGTCCAATTATTTTCACACTACAAAAAAAAGACACATCCGTGACTTTTTGGGCCGAACGAAATTTTTTTCTGTCATACTTATGACACTTCTATGACGATAATTGTGACAAAACCGGTATCATCATAGATGTGGTGGGCTCCTACTTCTTTGACAAAAAATCATGACAAAAAATGGGCTTTTAGTCCAGGGCGGCTGCATGACATTCTTTGGGCCGTCCATGACGGAAAAAACCGTGGTAGAAGCGAGGGTGAGGAAAATTTCGGGGAGTTCCCGGTTACGGTGGGAGGTCGGAGGCTGAGTGATGCATGTTTCTCTCGTACACATACACACGTGTGTGCGAGGCGTTGGCTCTAACTGAACCCGAGCGAGGCATTGGGCTTTAACTGAACCCGAGCGATTGCACTGCAGGCTACACGTTACTGAACCCGAGCGATCGGTTGATGGCTGTTAACTGATCCCGATCGAGTGATTCCTTCGCTACTGCTGCTAACTGAAGCCGATCGATGCTGCCTCTCTGGATGAACAGTGAGCGTTGCGGGAGGGGGGGTGGATGAACAGTGAGCGGTGGGGGTGGATGAACAGGACCCCGTGGCGTTGCCTTGATCGAGCCGGTTGGGGCTGGATGAACAGGACCCCGTGGAGGGTTGGATGAATAGGACGACCCCGTGGAGGGTTGGATGAATAGTAGACGGTGGAGGGGTGCCCGTGGAGGGGTGGTTGAACAGTAGCCGGTGGAGTAGCGCGCGGTGGAGGCTGGATGAACAGGAGCCCGTGGAGGCTGGAGGAGGTCGACGGTGGAGATGAACAGTATCCCATGGAGTCCCGTTTTGCGGTACGCCACACCCCTCCCGATGAACAGGACCCCCGTTTCGACCGTAGCGCTCCAACACAAGTCCGTTTCGTCCGTTTTGCGGTACGCCACACCCCTCACGACCAACAGGACCCCCGTTTCGACCATAGGAGGTATGTTTCCTCCGTTTTGAGGTACGCCAGACTCCTCCCGATGAACAGGATCCCGTTTCGAATGTGGCCGGTCGAACACAAGGCCATTTCCTCTGTTCTGCGGTATGCCAGGCCTCGTTTCCATTGCCTGTTCCGTCCAAGCCCTCCCGATGAACACGACGATGCATTCCGTTCCGACCCAGCTGGTTAGCTCCCCATGAACATGACGAGGACGCTGTTTCTCCGTTCTGACCCAGCCATGTACACGAGCCCTGGACGTATGTATGAGTGAGTAGGCGTTCGAGACCCCGCCCGTATGTACACATACGTGGCCACATTTTCTTTCTTGCACACTGGCCGTTGTACGTACGTGTACATGCTACTTGCGCGCCTCTACTAAGACACGTGCATGCCTCTACATCCACCAGTATGTACATACAGGTTCGCGACCAGAATGACAACGCTACGTACGCTTCGACCAGGTGGGTCCCGACTGTCAGGCACTTCCTTGCGTGCGAAGATGTGGATGGTGGGCCCCAGCAGTCAGGGGGGCGAATTGATTTTTTATTTTTTGCCCGGACGCACTTCCTTGCGTGCGAAGATGTAGCTGGTGGGTCCCAGCAGTCAGGGGGGTGAATCGTTTTTTGCCGGACGCACTTCCTTGCGTGCGAAGATATAGCTGGTGGGTCCCAGCAGTCAGGGGGAAACATTTTTTCGTGAAATACAGTGGCCCGTCCGGTGGGTCCCTGCTGTCAGGTGTAGGAATCATTATTTTCCGTGTAATAAGGAGGCACTTCCTTGCTGCGGCCATGAACCCAGCTGTCAGCCTCTCCAAGTACAGTCCACGTCCGATGGAAGTCGTTCCTTGACCACGTTGACCACGCCACGCCGAGAGCACCAGGGCGGTGGACGACAGCGAGGCCTAGGAAGAGGACGATGCGGAGCCGGGGAATACGCAACAGAATAACAGGGTGCGGTGTGAGGCCCACGCGAAGAGGAGTACGAGGGTTCACTGGTTCGGCTGCGGTGTGAGGCTGCCGTCGCCGCAGAATAACAGGGGGTGTGGGTGAGTAGAGGGATGGCCTGGCCAGTGGTGGGAGTAGTAGGGGGCGGTGAGGCCTCCGCGGCATCACAGCCGGCCATGGGAGGCATGAGCATACGGCACGACCGGCGCTGCTTTGGGCGTTTGGAGCACGAAGACCAGAGGTTGAAGAAGCACTACAGCCGTTGGATGGACATCGTACGGTCACTGGAGCTAGAATCGTTCATATTGACTAAGTTGACAATGCCCTCCGTCCCCATCAACTTAGTAGGCCCACAAGTTAGCCTCCCACCAAGGTGGGTCCTAGCTAGCCGGGGGAGTATTCATTTTTTTTGTGCGTAATAAGGAGGCATTTCCGGTGGTTACGAGCTGTCAACGGGGGGAACGTTTTTTTCGCAAAATACGGTGGCCCGTCCGGTGGGTCCCAGTAGTCAGGGGGAAACATTTTTTTTGCAAAATACTGGTGGCCCGTCCGGTGGGTCCCTGCTGTCAGGTGGAGGAATAATTATTTTGTGCGTAATAAGGAGGCACTTCCTTGCGGCTGTCATGGACCCAGCCGTCAGCCTCTCCACGTACAGTACTCTTCCGATGGAAGTCGTTCCTTGACCACATTGACCACACCGCGCCGAGAGCACCAAGGCGGTGGATGATGACCCACAAGTATAGGGGATCTATCGTAGTCCTTTTGATAAGTAAGAGTGTCGAACCCAACGAGGAGCAGAAGGAAATGATACGCAGTTTTCAGTAAGGTTTTCTCTGCAAGCACTGAAATAATAGGTGATAGATAGTTTTGTGATAAGATAAAGAGTTATGAGCAAAAAGTAAATAAAGTAAATAAAGTGCAGCAAGGTGGACCAATCCTTTATATAGCAAAGGATATGCCTGGACAAATTCTAATAATGAAGAAGGAGCTCCCGAGGACACATTGGGAATTATCGTCTAGCTAGTTTTGATCATGTTCATATGATTCGCGTTCGGTACTTTGATAATTTGATATGTGGGTTGACCGACACTTGGGTAGTGTCCTAACTTGGACAAGCATCCCACTTATGATTAACCCCTATTGCAAGCATCCACAACTACAAAAAGGAGTATCAAGGTAAACCTAACCACAACATTAAACATATGGGTCCATATCAGCCCCTAACGAAGCAACACATAAACTAGGGTTTAAGCTTCTGTCACTCTAGCAACCCATCATCTACTTATTACTTCCCTATGCCTTCCTCTAGGCCCAAATAATGTTGAAGTGTCATGTAGTCGACGTTCACATAACACCACTAGAGGAAAGACAACATACATCTCATCAAAATATCGAACGAATACCAAATTCACATGACTACTAATAGCAAGACTTCACCCATGTCCTCAGGAACAAACGTAACTACTCACAAAGCATATTCATGTTCATAATCGGAGGGGTAATAATATGCATAAAGGATCTGAACATATGATCTTCCACCAAGTAAACCAACTAGCTTCAACTACAAGGAGTAATCAACACTACTAGCAACCCACAGGTACCAATTTGTGGTTTTGATACAAGATTGGATACAAGAGATCAACTAGGGTTTTGAGAGGAGATGGTGCTGGTGAAGATGTTGATGGAGATTGACACCCTCTCGATGAGATGATTGTTGGTGATGACGTTGGTGATGATTTCCCCCTCCCGGAGGGAAGTGTCCCCGGCAAAACAGCTCCGCCAGAGCCCTAGATTGATTCCGCCAAGGTTCTGCCTCGTGGCGGCGGAGTTTAAATCCGTAAGCTTGCCCACGATTTTTTCCAGGTAAAAGTGATGATATAGCAGAAGATGGGCGCGGAGGCCACCAGGCCGGGGAGATAGAGGCGCGCCCTATGGGGGCACGCCTGTCTCTGGACGATGTGTGGGCCCCCTGGCCTATTTCTTTTGCTCATAAATTCTTATAAATTCCAAAAAGTTTTTTCGTGGAGTTTCAGGACTTTTGGAGTTGTGCAGAATAGGTTTCCAACGTTTGCTCCTTTTCCAGCCAGAATTCCAGCTACCGGCATCCCCCCTCTTCATGGTAAACCTTGTAAAATAAGAGAGAATAGCCATAAGTATTGAGATATAATGTGTAATAACAGCACATAATGCAATAAATATTGATATAAAAGCATGATGCAAAATGGACGTATCAGTGGACGACGGTGAGGCCTAGGAAGGAAGGGGACGACGCGGAGCCGGGGAAGACGCGGCAGTGGATGCCCACGCGTAGAGGAGTAGGAGGGTTCACTGGTTCGGCTACGGTGTGAGGCTGCCGTCGCCGCAGGGCCTGGCTAGCGGTGGGAGTAGTAGGGGGCGGTGAGGCCTCAACGGCAGCACAGGCGGCCACTGGAGGCAGGAACAGGCGGTCTCGCCGGCGCTGGTTTGGGCGGCTGGTGCAAGAAAGAGCAGCACTCAAGAAGAGCAGCACTTGAAGAAGCAGCAGGCCAGCGGAGGGAGTAGGGTGGGCCGGGGAAGCCTGTGCGGCATCACAGCAGGCCACGAGAGGAGGGAGCAGGCAGTCCCGCCGGCGCTAGTTTAGGCGGCTGGAGCAGGAAGATCAGAGATTGAAGAAGCACGTCGACCGTTGGATGGACATCCAACTATCACTGCTGCTAGAATCGTGTGTTGACTGACAAAGCCTTGCGTAAACAAGTCAACCTCGAAATTTGTGTCGTGTGTAGCCCATTTGCTATTACTTTTCTAATTTTTACTCATTTTCTAATTCATATGGAAATTATTGCAGCCCGTTTTCCATTTTTAGAATTGCTGCCCATTTTCTGGTCAGTACCAGGACTAAAAAAATAACTAAATATGTGCAAAATTTTGAAAATTCGCAAATTTTGGCTGGGGAACAAAATATTCTTAATCCAAAAATTAGTAGCCATACTAAAACAAATTTAAAAATAAATTAGTTCTATGTCATGTTAAATCCAATGAAATACTATATAATATCAGTGAAGAACAAAAACAAAAAAGAAACTAATATCCCATTTGCTATAAATTTTTTGGAATTTTCAACCCCTTTGATATTACTTTTAGAGATAGAGGTGTCGATAAAAATAAAATACAGACTTGAAGGCATCATGATCATTCTAATAACAGTAACATATATGGATTTTGTCATATGATTTCCTATGCTCAAGTAATAAGCAATTCACAATGTCAAGTATGGTTCAAAACACTTCATTGGGAACTAACAAACTTTAATCTCAGTCATTGAAGCAATTGCAATTTATCGTAAAATCAGAAAGAGTCAATAATAGAGCTTTTCAGCAAGCTCACATACTCAACTATCTTGTAGTCCCCTATAATTGTTAACACTCACGCAATACTTGTGGTTATAGAGTTTCAATGGGACCTTTGAGAAAGATATGGGCTTATTGTATTGCCTCCCAACATATTCACCTTTAGGTGATGTCAACAATAATAGCCTATGTCAACTTACATCCAATTGGATATATGTATCATGATCTTTCAAACAAGAGGAGCTTGCCAAAGGATAAAAAATAAAAAGGGAAAGGTGAGCATCACCTTGACTCAAGCATAAAGTAAAACAAAAAGTAAAAGATAGGCCCTTCGCAGAGGGAAGCAGAGGTTGTCATGCGCGTTTAGGGTTGATGCATAAAGTCTTAGTGCAAAAGAACGTCACTTTATATTGCCCCTTGTATGTGGACCTTTATTATGCAGGCTGTCGCTTTTATTACTTCCACAACAAGTTCGTACAAAGTTTATTTTCTTTGCACTAATATGTCATACATATTTAGAGAGCAATTTTTATTGCTTGCACCGATGACAACTTACTTGAAGGATCTTATTCAATCCATAGGTAGGTATGGTGGACTCTCATGGCAAAACTAGGTTTAAGGATATTTGGAAGCACAAGTAGTATCTCTACTTGGTGCAAGGAATTTGGCTAGCATGAGGGGGAAAGGCAAGATCAACATGTTTGGAAGGTCAATGACAATATACTTTAACTGAGATGTCGGAAAACATAAACCATTACGTTGTGTTCCTTATCCAACATCAACTCTTTTAGCATATCATACTTAATGAGTGCTTCACAATCATAAAAGATGTCCAAGATAATATATTTATATGTGAACCCCTCTTTCCTTATCACTTCCTATTAATTGCAACGATGACCAAGGCTACATTCATCAACTTTCAACAATTTTTATGCCTCATACTTTCTATATGTGAAGTTATCACTATCCATAAGATCAATATGAACTCTTTTGTTCTTTCTACTTTCTTAAGATCATAGCAACATAGAAAAGCCCTTGACTCAACACTAATCTTTATTATAGATAGCTCACGGACTCGCTTACATAAAGAGGTGACAAAGCAAAGCTCAAAACTACTTGATATCAAAACTTCAATCTACTAGATCAAGATACTACTAAAAGGATCAAACTAAATAAAGCGGTAAAGATAAGAGTGTGATGGTGATACGATACCGAGGCACCTCCCCCAACCTTGGCAGTTGCCAAGGGGAGTGCCCATACCCATGTGATTGTTTCTCCTTCTTCATGGTTGGTGTTATGATCTTCTTGGCGATTATGCCCTTCAAGATACGGTTCTCCTCCTCGAGCTTATTAACTTGTTGTTTGAGGTCCATATTTTCTTTACGGAGCTTGCCCGTAACGTACAAGGCTCCTTTCACCCAAGGATGTTGCATAGCTTCTGGTGAACAAGTGAAACTATTTTTCATATTTTCATAAGAAAGAAATCTAAAGTCGGAAGGAGTGACCGAAGTAGGGACAGCCAAGCTAGGTAGTTCCCCCATAGTGAATTCTGCTCGAAGACGAGAGGTAACTTCTTGATCCTCCTCCATGGCGTCTATCCTTTTCAAATCAGCCTCCATCTCATCCTCCGTTGATGGTCCAAAGTGATAGGCGTCGCTATTTGCTCCTGGACCTGGCGTTGGGTGAGACACCCGGCTCTCCCCAACTGACTCCTGAGAAGACATCTTGCTTTATTCTGCAACAGGAACAGCTCGAAACAAAAACAGAGGGTATTTGTGTGATACGATGGTTAAAACCTTCGGGGGTATATATAATGAATTTTTACCGACCAAAATACATAACATACAAGAAAACGGAGTCCAGGAGGCACATGAGGTGCCCGCGAGACAGGGGGCGCGCCCTACAGGGGGGGGCGCCCTCCTCTCTCGTGGGAGCCTCGTGTCCCTTTCGGACTACTTCTTTCTTCCTAAAATTCTTAAATAATCCAAAACTGATAAAAATTTCCATTAGAGTTGTTTTGGAGTCGGTTTACATACTGTACCACGTACCTATGCCTTTCCGGGGTCTG
This sequence comes from Aegilops bicornis, assembly GCA_021605145.1. Lineage (NCBI taxonomy): Eukaryota > Viridiplantae > Streptophyta > Magnoliopsida > Poales > Poaceae > Aegilops > Aegilops bicornis. Next base: position 772,890,594 of record CM038675.1, read on the forward strand.
GAACATTCTGGAAAGTGTCTCTTATGTATTCCTTAGGGGTTATGGTTTCAATAATATTAGTTTCAACATTGATAGGATTACCTGAAATATAATGTTTAATTCTTTGACCGTTTACCACCCTTGGATTTGTGCCTTCGAAGTTGTTGATTTTTATAGCACCAGAACGATAGACCTCCTCGATAACGTACGGACATTCCCATTTTGAGAGAAGTTTTCCTGCAAAAAATCTTAAACGAGAGTTGAACAATAACACATAATCTCCTATGTTAAACTCACGCTTTTGTATCCTCTTATCATGCCAGCGTTTGACTTTTTCTTTGAAAAGCTTGGCATTCTCATATGCTTGGGTTCTCCATTCATCAAGTTAGATAATATCAAACAACCTCTTCTCACCGGCAAGTTTGAAGTCATAATTGAGCTCTTTAATAGCCCAATATGCTTTATGTTCAAGTTTAAGAGGTAAATGACATGCTTTTCCATAAACCATCTTATATGGAGACATACCCATATGGTTTTTGTATGCAGTTCTTGTAACATCCCAAATTTTCATTTTGGAATGTTATACATAGGTCATCCATGCATATCATATTTTATTGCATTTTCGTTTGGAATCCTCGAAATCTTAAGCAGCTCAAGGCCCTCGGAGAGAGTTGGGGATTTTTCGATTTTCATATTTGAATTTTATCAAATAATGAAGACGAGGATTTTGATTTTTATTATTTTCTCTCCAGAAAATATTTCATTTTAAAATAATAAATGAGGGGAGATAATATGACTTCTCCAAATAATTGAAATATCGGAGGAAAAATGTTAAAATCATTATTTGGTTTTTATGTGATTTTATTTGCCCTAGAAAAATTTGCATGTTTTAAAAATTGCATTTTAGGGGCCAAGAAAAGTTCATCATGTTCTAAATATTTCATTTAGACGGAGAAAACTTGTTTTGGTATTTTTAGATTTTTATTTATTTTTCTAGGATTTTTCTAAGTTTCGGCGGAATGTTTAAAAAAAAAAAGAGACCCGCCCGGTGGGCCTAGGGCCCATTGAGCAGGCAACCCAACCCGCCGCGCCGCCTCCTACAGCGTCTTGGCTCCCGCTGACCGGACTCGAGTCCGAGCCGGACTCCGCCGCCTTGCCCTCCTCCGAGTCGCCGCCCCCCTCTAGCCACCACCACCACCGCCCGCCCGGATGAGCCGCCTGAGCCCCGAAGTCGCCGCCGCCGCCGCCCTAGCGCCAGCCCCGAGCCTCGAGTCGCCGCCGCCTTAGCGCCGCCGCCGCCTCCCGCCGCCACCGCGCCCTCGACGAGCCCCGCCACCCCTCACCGCTCGCCGGAGTCGCCTCGCCGGACGACCTCGCCGGAGGTAGCCGCCCCGCCGCCCGGTTTTTTTTTAAGAAAAACCCCTTCCGTTTTTTTAGAAAAGCCTAGTTCGTTTTTTATAGATCGGTTTTATTCTCCGGTTTATTTACATAGCGAGCGTTCGCTCGTTCATTCGTTTTAACGAACGTGTTCATCGTTTAGTTCGTTCGTTAGGCCGTTCGTCGTTTTTCTTTTATCGAATTTGTTCCGCGATTTTCCTGATCGCGATTTGTGATCCGATGTTCGTACTAGTATAATGTTTTGCTCGTTTATCGGAATCAGGCGATTCAAGCGCCTGGAGTTTCATCTCGAAACCCTCTTTCCGAATGATCAACTTAAACCAGTTTTTGTCTCTGCAAAATTTGACCCTAGTTCAGATTAGTAAACGGATCTTATTTCTTTCGCCGTTTGAGTTTCGTTGCTTCGTTTGGTTTGATTCTTTTTGCGAACTGGACTTCTTAAATTGAACTCTCCGGTCAACCTCTTTGAGTTAAAGTTTCATTTGTGCATCTTTTGCTTGTTGCTTATGTATGTATTGTTTTCTTGCGATAGAATTCCCGGAGTGCGAAGCGTGTTACTACGAGTCTCTAGGATTCACGGAACGTCAGCAAGGAAAGTAGCACTTTGATCATACTCTTTTCATACCCAGTTTTATGCACTAGTTTCAACCCTCAAACATTGCATGGTTAGGATGCCATTAATTTCTGGGTTGGGAAGTAGATGATGAGGTAGGAACCTATTGCCCTGTTATTATCAAACCCTTGGGAGTTACTTCTACGTTATGATTATATTGCCATGCTATGCTCGTAGACGTGGATTGGGTTTGAGTGTATCCATGACAGATGTGAGATTGTTAATTAATGGTTTACTTTAAGGTGGCAACTTTAATACACATCTGGGTGGATTGAGGCACTGGGAACCCAAAGTGTTGTCTGTTTTATTTTGGAAATCCCGGGTACCCGTGTGATCTTCCTATGGACCGCCACCTGTGCTCAAAGGGAACTGAGATTATTCAAGCTAGAAACTTCCGTGTGCAGCCACAAGCTATTATGGGATCTAGCATAGTTGAGTAAGTTACGTGAAGCTCTTGAAGAGGTAGATCAAAGGTAGTGGGTTTTGTAGGTTTGGTATGATCTACCCGGAGTAGAGAGTTAATGTTTTGAAAGATCGTGTCTCGACCATCCGCTTTCTCAAACACCCTTTAGTGCGAGAAATCAACGGAGGCGATCGAGTCTTGTGGGGAAAAGTGCGCAAACCTCTGCAGAGTGTACAATCTAATCATGGTTAGCCGTGTCCCCGGTTATGGACAATTCTCAGTATCTAGTATTTGAGTATTCACATGTATCTCATCACTCTTAACTAATATTGCTGGGATGTTAATTACCTTAATGGGATTGAGTTGGGGTTATACCTTCTCAATGATGTTTCAACCACCATGATAGTTAAATTAAAATTTATTCCTTTGTTGTAGGGAAAAATTGGCTTTTCGCAAAAACTTTAACCGTAGAGCTTTCCACCAGCCAAATATGCATGTAGTGGTAGCATTATTCTGTTATTGCTCTATTATGTTACATTGCTAGCATATTCCATGTGCTAACCCGTTCTCGGGCTGCAACGTATTTTGTTGCAGACTTTTCAGACGAGGAGTAAGGTTCGATAGGTCGTTGCCATGCAGCTCAGCTATGCCGTTGGAGTTGATGGACTCACTTTATCTTCCAAGCCTTCCGCTGTTATCGTATTAAATGGCCTTAAGCCATATTATTGTAATAAGTTCTCTTTTGAGACATTCGATGTAATAAGTGTGTGATTGCTACTCTGTTATAAATCCTTCGAGTACTGTATGTGTCAAGATTACTGATCCAGTGGATGACAACGAAACACGTAGAGACTTGACCATCCGAGGTCGGGTCGCTACAAGATGGTATCGAGCACACGCCGAGCGTGAGACACGACCACTAAGATAAACCATAGGTCACTCTTCTCTACTCATTTCTGACTCCTCTCCATTTTTCCACTCTTTAGGATGACGGAGATGAAGAACAAGTTTGCACAACCGGATGAAGGCACACCTTTTGGACGCCACTTGAAGGAAGTCACTAGGTACTTGAACATTGGAATACCAGGCTTCACCGGGACGTACAACGCCACTTTACCTGAAGAAGAGCGCTGGATGATTCAAGTACAAGTTCCAGGAAGGACATTCTCGCCAACTTCCAAGCCCATAGAGTTTTCTTCAAGCATCCACCTGGAGCCTTGGCAAGAGTATGGCAGCTCACATTACCATGGGACGCATTGGAGAAGTCTACAACAGGGAGCTTAAAGACACCATATATCAAATATGTGGGCACCGAGACGAGCAATGGGAAGTAATCAGCACCAAGAAGGATAGATCCATTGCAGCTTACATCCAGGAGCTAAACCAGCACATTCGACGTCAGGAGAACCAGATGTGCGCAGACATGATGGATTTGAAGAAGGCGAAAACTAGGATCATCGAGCTGGAGGAAGAACTAAGTTTACACGCGATGGATATGAGGAGGAAATCAAGACAAGATCGAGAAGAATGACGACCTAGTCAAGAAGATCGGAGTCTTCATGGGAGGATCAGCACCGGAAGAAGAGGAAGAAGATCCCACTTGTCCGGACAACTACATCATCATCGACGACACCGATTCCGATCCAAGTGATGATGACTATGAAGACGAAGCTGGAGCAGACATCATGGAATCTTCCACCGATTAAAATTTCTAGATGACCACCATATAATAGTAGTATTCCCCCATGTAACTAGTAGTAGTTGAGCACTTTTGCGATAGTCCTAGACCGTTTGTATGCCCTTGCTTGATTCATTGAATGAATGGTTGTGTTTGCCTCATGTGCATATGGGTAGTGTTTTCTCATTAAACCTCTTTCTATTCTAATCTCTCCCATCTAAACCCACCAGATGCCTCCGAGACGTGACCCCAGTTTTGTTTTCCCACCGGAGCTCACCCAGTTGATCCAGCAGCAGAATGCCTTGATGCAATTGCTAGTTCAGAACCAGGGCAAGGCCAACAACAACAACAACAACCCGCCGCCAGTGGACAATTTAGCCCGTTTTCTGAGATTACAACCGCCGATGTTTTCCAGTAGCACCGAGCCAATAGTTGCTAATGATTGGCTACGCCGTATTGGAAGGGAGTTAACCACCACAGGATGCACGGATGCTGAGAAGGTGCGCTTTGCCGCACATCAAATGGACGGACCAGCAGCCGCATGGTGGGAGAATTACACAGCTACTTTTCCTATAGCCAATGTCACTTGGGACCAGTTCCAACAAGCTTTTCGCACGGCCCATGTCTCAACTGGAGCCATGCAGATGAAGAAGCGTGAGTTTCGCAACTTACGCCAGGGGAACTGAGGGAGTCCTGGACTAGGGGGTGTACGGATAGCCGAACTATCATCGCGGCTGGACTCCAAGACTATGAAGATACAAGACTGAAGACTTCGTCCCGTGTCCGGATGGGACTTTCCTTGGCGTGGAAGGCAAGCTTGGCGATACGGATATGTAGATCTCCTACCATTGTAACCGACTGTGTAACCCTAACCTATCCGGTGTCTATATAAACCGGAGGGTTTTAGTCCAGAGGACGAACAACAATCATACCATAGGCTAGCTTCTAGGGTTTAGCCTCTCGATCTCGTGGTAGATCTACTCTTGTACTACCCATATCATCAATATTAATCAAGAAGGAGTAGGGTATTGCCTCCATCAAGAGGGCCCAACCTGGGTAAAAACATCTTGTCCCTTGTCTCCGTTACCATCCGTGATAGACGCACGATTCGGGACCCCCTACCCGAGATCCGCCGGTTTTGACACCGACATTGGTGCTTTCATTGAGAGTTCCTCTGTCGCCGTCACCTATAGGCCCGATGGCTCCTTCGAACATCAACAACGACGCGGTCTAGGGTGAGACTTTTCTCCCGGACAGATCTTCAGATTCGACGGCTTTGCATCGGGCCAATTCGCTAGGCCATCCGGAGCAGATCGAAGCTACGCCTCGCCATCAGGTCAGATTTGGAAGTTTTAACTATACGGCCGATGTCCAAGGAGACTTGATCTTCGACGGATTCAAGCCATACCGAGCGCGGCCGTGACCTGTCTCGATGGGTATGATCTAGCTCTGCCGCCGAATAGTGCCCTGGAGGCCGCACCAGCATCCGCTCCGACCCTTAATCCGGAGCCGGATTCGCCGATCGAGGACGGTTGGTTGGACACCGCCTCGGGGGCTGAAATCTCTACGGCGATCGAGCCGAACACCCTCCCTGTCCTTTGCGAAGCTCGTGACTCCAAGGTGCCGGACTCTTCTCCGGACTCCGAACCCTCCGCGCCCCTGCCAATCGAATCCGATTTGGCGCCGGGCATGGAGTTCACTGTCGCGGACATCTTTCAGCACTCGCCCTTTGGCGATATCCTGAACTCACTAAAGTCTCTCTCTTTATCCGGAGAGCCCTGGCCGGACTACGAACAGGAAGGTTGGGATGCGGACGATAAAGAAACTCAACGCCCACCCACCACCCACTTTGTAGCCATTGTCGACGATTTAACCGACATGCTAGACTTCGACTCCGAAGACATCGACGGTATGGACGACGATGCCGGAGACGACCAAGACCTAGTGCCTATAGGGCACTGGAAGGCCACCTCGTCATACGACATATACATGGTGGACATCCCAAAAGATGGGAATGGCGATGGAACGACGGAGGATGACCCCTCGTAGAAACAACCCAAACGCCGACGTCAGCGGCGCCGTTCTAAATCCCGCCACAGTAAAAACGGTGATTCCGGCACGGGAGACAATAACACCCCGGACAGTGCCGAAGACGACCCCCTCCGGCAGGACTCCAGCAGAGGAGGAGGGAGAAGCAAGTCCGCACGACAAGGCGGGGCAGAAAAGAGAGGTCGAGGACGATAATTATGCCCTCCCTCCGAAGATGAGGCATGCCTCGACGATTTATTTAATTTGTCGTGCCCGAGGATCCCGCCAACAGGAGGCGTTTCAAACGCAGACTTATGGCCAGGCAAGCAGCCTCAAGAAAAAGCAGCAACAGCTTAGAGCTGACCAAGACCTGCTAGTGACAGATGGATCAAGTCCTTGCAGCCAAGAGTATGAACTCGAACGCCTCCAAGAGATACCCTGAACGCAGGCTGCTACCCCAATTAGAGGAAGCAGCACCCAAACCTACATCACCAGCAAGCATGAAGTGGCAGACCGGCCACCTGTGGGTCATGACAGAGAAGCCTCTCGGCCCTCCGCTCAAGCCGCGCCCCGACGCCGCTCAAAAAGTACCAAGGCACGGGAAAACGCGCCGGACTTGCGAGATATATTGGAGGATAAGGCAAAACATACAAGATCGATCTACGGATCGCGTGGGCACCCAACGACTCGGGATGATTACCGTCGCGCCGGATACAGCAAACCCGGCCGGGCCGAACACAGTCTACAAAGCTCATATGAGCTACGTCGTGATATAGCCCAATACAGAGGAGCCGCACACCCACTATGCTTCATGATGAAGTAATGGATCATCAAAACCCCGAGGGCTTCTAACCGGTAAAGATTGAATCATACTATGGAACCACAGATCCTGCGGTCTAGATCGAGGACTATCTCCTCCATATGCACATGGCCCGCGGTGATGATCTACATGCCATCAAATCCCTCCCACTCAAGCTTAAAGGACCAGCTCGGCATTGGCTCAACAGCTTGCCAGCAGAATCAATTGGTTGTTGGGAGGACCTGGAAGCCGCATTCCTTGATAACTTCCAGGGCACATATGTGCGACCACCAGACTCCGATGACCTTAGCCATATAATTCACCAGCCAGAAGGATCGGCCAGACAATTCTGGACACGGTTCCTAACAAAGAAAAATCAAATCGTTGACTGTCCGGATGCAGAGGCCCTTGCAGCCTTCAAACATAATATCCGCGACTAGTGGCTAGCCCGGCACCTAGGACAGGAAAAGCCGAAATCCATGGCAGCCCTCACAACACTCATGACCCGCTTTTGCACGGGAGAGGACAGCTGGCTAGCTCAAAGCAACAACTTGGCCAAACACTCTGATAGTTCGGATACCAAGGACATCAATGGCAGGTCGCGTCGCAATAAGAACAAGCGCCGCATTAACAGCGATAATGCTGAAGATACGGCTGTCAATGCCGGATTCAGAGGCTCTAAACCCGGTCAGCGGAAGAAGCCATTCAAAAGAAATACCCAGGGCCCGTCCAACCTTGACCGAATACTCGATTGCTTGTGCCAGATACATGGCACCCCCGAAAAACCAGCCAATCACACCAACAGGGATTGTTGGGTGTTTAAGCAAGCAGGCAAGCTAAGTGCCGAACTCAATGACAAGGGGCTGCATAGCGATGACGAGGAAGAGCCCCGCCACGAACAATAGAGGATGAAGGGCTTTCCCACACAAGTGCGGACGGTGAACATGATATACGCAACCCATATACCCAAAAAGGGAGCGGAAGCGTGCACTAAGGGACGTATATGCGATGGAGCCAGTTTCCCCGAAGTTCAACCCATGGTCTTCCTGCCCGATCACCTTCTATCGAAGGGACCACCCCACTAGCATCCGTCACGGCGGTTTTGCCGCATTGGTTCTTGACCCAATTATTGACGGATTTCACCTCACCAGAGTCCTGATGGACGGCGGTAGCAGCCTTAACCTGCTTTATGAGGATATAGTGCGCAAAATGGGCATAGAACCCTCAAGGATTAAACCTACAAAGACGACCTTTAAAGGCGTCATACCGGGTGTAGAGGCCAATTTTACAGGCTCAGTTACACTCGAAGTGGTCTTCGGATCCCGGATAACCTCCGGCGAAGAGTTAATCTTCGACATAGTCCCGTTCCTGCAGCGGCTATCATGCCTGCCGGATGAACCGCATTGCAAAGTTCAATGCGGTGACGCACTACGCATACCTCGAGCTCAAGATGCCAGGCCCTCGAGGAGTAATCACGGTCAATGGAAACACCGAACGCTCTCTCCGAACGGAGGAGCACACGGCGGCCCTCACGGCGGAGGTGCAAAGCAGCCTCTCACAGCAATTCTCGAGTCCGGCCACTAAACATCCGGACACTGTCAAGCGCGCCCGGAGTAACCCACAACAAGACCGCCTGGCACGATCCAAGCACGCGTAGCAATCCGGCACCAACCCCAGCCCTCACGAAATTGCGAAGCCGGTACTACGCGTACATAACTACGCTCTGGAGATACCATGGGCATAAGGGGAGGGGCACGACCACGGCACGCCCAGAATGCGGCTCAACCGCACCAGGGGCTCCCTATTGCGTCATTCTTTTTCTTTCTTCTTTTTTCTTACTTTCAGGACTCCGTTTTCTAGAAGTCATGTCCGGCACTAGAATCGCCGAACTCACGATGCAACAGCCAGGGAAGCGGAAAGCTACGTCGAGTGTTCAGGTGGTCTCTACTACGAGCATTATACCTGTTTTACATACCATCCCGCAGCTTACCCCTGGAGGGGGACATGTTAAATGGTCCCATCTTTTGCTTATCGCACAATTTGTATCATTCTGCTTTTATTTCGCAGTTTCTTTTTAATAACCTATATATAGCTCTTGCCTATTATTGCACTCCTTTCTATATCTATATATATGTTCATTTCATGACATGTTGCACCCGTACACTTTGGTACGGCCAATACACCAGGGGCTTAAGTACCCCAAAATGATGGTGTGATAAGTCCGAACACTTTCACAAGTGCGGCACCCCGAACTTATAGCATTATATGCATCAGCTCCGAATCATGTCTTGGGTCAATAGTTGGGTTTGCCCGGCTCCTATGTTTTGGTACCTTACGTTCCGTTATATCGGCTAAGGTAGCACTAGGAGAACCACTGCGATTGTGCCCCAGTTGAGCTGGGTTGAGCACCTCGGAGAGAAAGCTAAAACTGACCGTCATGATAGGAGAGAGCCGGTCGCTGTTCGAGAGGTTTTTCGGGTCCCTAAAGACTTATGCCGCTTAGAGCGAGGAACCGAATTTTCCGCCAAGGCGTGGATAGCGCCCGAACTCGGGTCTTCCGAATACTAGGGGCTTCGCCGAAATTTAAAATTATAGAATTATATGGCTAAGTGAGAGTGTTCAAGCATTATAAGTCCGGTTGCCTTGTTACGCTATGCTGAGCGCCTCCTCGATGGACCCAAGAATGGGAACAAGAGCGCTCAAGTTTATCCCGAACACCCCAAAGACTCGTGGCATGGGGCTGAAGCCAACGACTTGCCATCTCTCAAATTTGATAAACGGCCGCATGAAGGTAATATTTTAAATTAACAAGCGTTGCTTAGCGCATATGAACAAGTTTTCAGCGACAGGATAACAAATGCGAGTCTATTCAAAATTACATCTTTGGAGCACTCATCCGCTATACGGCGGGCACCCTTCAGAGGCCCTCATAGTACATTTCGGGCGTGCGATGCTCCTTGCCCTTCGGTGGCCCGTCTGGCCACACAAGCTTCTCCGCATCCAGCTTGCCCCAAAGTGCACTTTAGCACGGGCAAGGCCCGACGGGCACATTCAATGTAGAGGGAGCGCTTGATGACTTCAATCCGTTGACAAAGGCCCACCAGCCGAGACTAGCCCAAAGTAGCTCCCAGGCATGGCTTCCAATGGCCACAGCCGAACTATGAGGCCCCTCATGGCCTGTTCGGCGACCTTGTGGAGCTCGACCAGCTGCTTCAGCTGGTCGCTTAGGGGCACCGGATGTCCGGCCTCAGCATACTGAGACCAGAACACCTTCTCCGCCGAGCTCCCCTCCTTGGCGCGGTAGAACGCGGCAGCATCAGACACACTACGGGGCAGATCTGCGAATGCTCCTGGAGAGCTCCGAATCCGGGTAAATAATAGGTAATTCACTTTCACATTCTTGCTCTGCATAAAGAATGCCTTACCTGCCGCGATCTTCTTTATTGCCTCAATCTCCTGGAGGGCTTTTTGGGCCTCGGCCTTTGCAGCTTTGGCACTCTCAAGAGCCGAAGCAAGCTCGGACTCTCGGGTCTTCGAGTCACGCTCCAAACCCTCGTGTTTTTTCACGAGAGCCTGGAGCTCTTGCCGCACCTCCGCCAGCTGCGCCTCCCCTTCTCTCGCTCGGTGCGCTCCGCAGCCGCTTTGTTTTCGGCCGCGGACACCGCCTCCTTCAGGGTCGCCACCTCGCTCGTGGCCGCTGCAGTACCCATGTTATTTTTGTTATTTTTTGCAACCAAATCCTTTCTATAAGGTATTTCTTTAATAAAGGTATTACTTACCTTCCTTGTCCTCGAGCTGCTTCTTGGCAAGGTCGAGCTCGTTCTCGGACCGCTCGAGGCTCTGCTTCAATGCATTGACTTCCGCACAAGGTCTGGCAGAGGTCAAGCAGCCTGCATTCCCATATTGACATACTTATGTTAGACTCCTGCGTATATCTTTTTAGATCCTTAGTCCGGCTTTTCTTTCCGAACACCGAACTAAGCATCAGGGCTACTGTCTATGCGGTAATATTTTTACATATTCTAAACTTACCTCAAAGCCTGTTAGAAGGCTGTTGCAGGCTTCAGTCAGCCCGCCCTTGGCGGACTGAACTTTCTGGATCACCACACTCATAACAAAGGCGGTGCTCCTCCTTGATGGAGGCGCTGTTAAGCGCCTCCAGTAAGCTATCCGGTGCCTCTGGTTGGACGGAGGACACCGGAGTCTTACCCTTCCTATGAAGGGACCGCTTACCGGACTTCGGAACCGCTGAAGGTTACGGTATGGAGTCCGGACGAGGGTCGGGCTTAGAGCCCCTGGGGGTCTCGCCCCCCACGCGCCTAGAGTCCGGGAGGTTGCCACGCGGTGCCTCCTGCGCCACCTCCTCTTGATCAGGCCCCTCTTGGGGCCCCACCTCGGCTTCGTCCGCAGCGTGAGGTGAGGAGGTGGCCGGAAGTGAAGTACTCTCCATTTTCGACGAACTCAGGGACCCGCTCGACGAAGCGGCGAGCTCGCCCTTGGGCGGGCTGCATGATTGTTCGGCATTAGAGAACACTATGAATGGAAAAAAAGCCATCGGTATCCGGACACTTACGATCTCGCCAGGGGCTTGGCCCTTGTTGGCCACTCCTCCTCGTCGTTGTCGGCGTTGGTAGAGAAGTCCGGAGGAAGGGTCCTTCCCTTCTTGGACCCTCCGGCCTCCCCAGTTGGGGCGGCCTTCCTTTTCCCCTCTTCCCCCGCTGGGGGAGAGGTTTCTTTTTCCTCCTCCTCTTCCTCAGAGGAGGATTCCGCCTCAGGGTTGTCGGGCGATGAATCCGACAGCACCTGGCGTCGGGAGCTCCTTCGAGTTCCCGTGGCCTCCTTCTTGGCCTTCTTCTCTGGCACCACATGAGGTACCGGAGCCAGTAGCCCCGTCAATCGGGCGTCCGCTGGGTCTTCTGGAAAAGGGGCCGGACAGTTAATCTGTCCGGACGTCTTCAGCCAGTCCTGTCAAAGGTTAGGGAGTTTTAGATCCCACATAGAGTCAATCTATGAAAAAAGAGTCCCGTAAAGGGTAAAATAACTCACCTCGCTGGCTTGACGCTGCGAGCTGAATCCGCGATCTTCGGTAGCGGATGTGGGAGCCTCGGCGCCCTTGAACAGCACCTTCCAGGCATCTTCGTACGTAGTGTCGAAGAGCCTTTTTAGAGTTGAGTGATGTGCCGGATCGAACTCCCACAATTTGAAGGCCCGTTGTTGGCATGGGAGAATCCGGCGGATGAGCATCACCTGGATTACGTTGACAAGCCTGAGATTCTTGTCCACCAGGTTTCGGACGCAGGTTTTGAGTCCGGATAGCTCGTCCGAATTTCCCCACGGCAGGCCCGTCTTTTTCCATGATGAGAGCCATGTGGGGAAGCCAGATCTGAATTCGGGGGCCGCCACCCATTTGGAGTCGCGCGGCTCCGTGATGTAGAACCACCCCGATTGCCACCCCTTTATGGTCTCCACAAAGGAGCCCTCGAGCCATAGGACTTTGGCCATCTTGCCAACCATGGCGCCTCCGCACGCCGCTTGGCGGCCGCCCACTACCTTCGGCCTGACATTGAAGATCTTCATCCATAAGCCGAAGTGGGGCTGGATGCAGAGGAAGGCCTCGCACACGATGATGAACACCGAGATGTTGAGGATGAAATTCGGGGCCAGATCGTGGAAGTCCGGGTCGTAGTAGAACATGAGCCCCCGGACAAATGGGTGAAGTGGAAAACCTAGTCCTCGGTGGAAGTGGGGGTTAAACACCACCCTCTCATGGGGCCTGGTGGTTGGAATGAGCTGCCCCGCGTCGGGCAGCCGGTGCGCGATGTTGCTGGACAAGTATCCGGCCTCCCGCAGCTTTGTGATGTGCCCCTCCGTGACGGAGGAGGCCATCCACCTGCCTCCCGCTCCGGACATAGTTGGAGAAGGTTGAGGTGGGATGTGCGGACTTGGGCGCTGGAACTCGAGTGCGCGGAAATGGATGAGCAAAGGAGGAAGAAGGCGTAGGTGAAAAAGGTGGATCCTTATCCCCTTATATGGACGGACGAAGCTATGCGTCTCCCACCAGCCTATCTCCCAAGCGCCGTAATCAATGGCGCGGATGGGTTACCCACGTCCATATTGATGGGAATCCCGGAATAAGGGGGCACGATCTATGCTTTGATAAGACGTGCCAAGGAAACCGCCTCGCTAAACGCGCTAAGGTGGAACAGTAAAAAACGATTCATATAAAGGCATGGCCGTGGTGTGATGTCACGCCGCGGAATACGTCAGCAGATCTTTGCAAAAATTATTCTCTCTACGGTGGTATGAGGAACTTGTTTTGCGAGCGGACACATCCTTGTGTTCAAAACCTTCTATGAAGTATTCGGAGGAGGAACCCGCCTTGCAATGCCGAAGACAATATGCGCGCCAGACTCATCGTCATTGAAGCCTAGTTCAGGGGCTACTGAGGGAGTCCTCGACTTGGGGGTGTCCGGATAGCCGAACTATCATCGCGGCCGGACTCCAAGACTATGAAGATACAAGACTGAAGACTTCGTCTTGTGTCCGGATGGACTTTCCTTGGCGTGGAAGGCAAGCTTGGTGATACGGATATGTAGATCTCCTACCATTGTAACCGACTCTGTGAACCCTAACCTATCCGGTGTCTATATAAACCGGAGGGTTTTAGTCCGTAGGACGAACAACAATCATACCATAGGCTAGCTTCTAGGGTTTAGCCTCTCACGATCTCGTGGTAGATCTACTCTTGTACTACCCATATCATCAATATTAATCAAGCAGGAGTAGGGTATTACCTCCATCGAGAGGGCCCGAACCTGGGTAAAAACATCGTGTCCCTTGTCTCCTGTTACCATCCGCCTAGACGCACAGTTCGGGACTCCCTACCCTAGATCCGCCGGTTTTGACACTGACAGGAACCGTACTGTGGCACAGTACGTGGATGAGTTTAGCTAGTTATCACGCTATGCCCCTGATGATGTGGCCACAGATGCCGCGAAGCAGGAGAAGTTTATGGAAGGGCTGAATGATGAGATGAGTATGCAGTTGATGGTGGCAACTTTCAACAACTACCAGGAGTTGGTAGATAAGGCCCTAATGATTGAAGGAAAGCAGCAGCAAATTGAGAGCCGTAAGAGGAAGTATGGACAAGGGAAGTACAACTCAGGACCTCACCAGAAGCCTCGCTTAACCCCGAACTCGGGAGGGCTTGTTCATAACCATGGAGGTCATAACCATACTGGAGGAGGATCGCATAATCAAAATGGTGCAAAGAACGGGAATGGGAATGGAGTCAACAATAATCAGAATCGCTCTAACCCATCTACACCCGCCAAGAGGGACTTAAGCCAAGTTATTTTCTTTAAGTGCGGGAAGACAGGGCACTATGCCAATGACTGCCCTGAAGGAAGGAATGGAAACGGAAATGGGAGCGCTATGAAGAAGCCCAATCCATTCAACAAAGGACAAGTGAACCACGTTAACGTGGAGGAAGTCGAAGAGCAGCCGGATGCAGTAATAGGTAAGTTTTTGGTTCAATCATTTACCGCTCTTGTTCTTTTCGATACTGGTGCATCGCATTCATACATATCAAGGGGATTTGTGGAAAAGTTTAAGTTACCAACCCAAACCCTTAGGACCCCTCTTTTAGTGAGCTCGCCTGGAGCAGAGTACATGGCTAGCACATGGTGCACCCAGATACCCCAAATCATTGGCACGCATGTTTTTCCGTCTGACCTAATCATCATGGAGTCACAAGGATTGGATGTGATATTAGGAATGGACTGGATGTCGAAGTATGGAGGAAGTATTGACTGTGCTAGCAAGTCAATTTATCTTAGCACCCCGGAGGGAAAAGGATTAAGTATGTGTCTAGGCATGTGCCTATGAGGAGCCAAGTGAATACCCTCACGGGAGTTGTACAGGAGGAAGTACCTGTAGTAAAAGATTTTCCGGATGTTTTCCCAGAAGAGTTACCAGGCATGCCGCCGGATAGAGACATCGAGTTCTTGATAGAGCTATTGCCAGGTACAGGGCCAATATCCAAGAGACCCTATCGGATGCCCGCAAATGATCTAGAGGAAATCAAAAAAGCAGATCAAGGAGTTATTGGAGAGAGGTTACATTCGTAGAAGCTCATCACCTTGAGTATTTGGACAAGTTTGTTGTGGTGTTTATTGATGATATTATGGTATACTCAAAGAACGAAGAGCAGCACGCGGAACACTTGCGTTTGGTTCTCGAGAAACTCAGGGAACGCCAGTTATACGCTAAATTCAGCAAGTGCGAGTTTTGGTTGAAGGAAGTTGGATTTCTTGGGCATCTTATATCAGGAGAGGGTATAGCAGTAGGTCCCAGTAAGGTTCAGTCAGTCACTGAATGGTTGGCACCCACTTCGGTTGGCGAGATCCATGATTTCCTTGGGTGGCAGGATATTATCGGAGATTCATTGAGAATTTTTCCAAGATTGCTAAGCCAATGACTGAATTGCTAAAGAAGGATACTAAGTTTAAATGGACAGAAGATTGCGAGGCCAGTTTTCAGGAGTTGAAGAAACGGTTGACTACAGCCCCAGTGCTGATATTGCCAGATATACATAAGGAGTTTCAAGTGTATTGTGACGCCTCACGCTTGGGACTTGGATGTGTGCTTATCCAGGACGGAAAGGTTGTTTCGTATGCCTCACGAAAATTGAAGCCTCATGAGTTGAACTATGCCACGCATGATTTGGAGTTAGCAGCCGTAGTGCATGCATTAAAGACGTGGAGACATTATCTCATTGGAAACCGTTGTGATGTGTACACGGATCGTAAGAGTTTGAAGTACATTTTCACACAGAAGGAGTTGAACCTCACAGAGAGGAGATGGCTGGAACTTATAAAGGATTATGATATGAAGCTACACTATCATCCAGGAAAGGCCAACGTCGTAGCAGACGCTTTGAGCCAGAAGAGTTATGCTAATATCCTTGAAAGTAAAGGATTGCCAAAGGAATTAGCCGAGGAGATCATGGAACTTCACTTGGAAATTGTTCCAAGAGGTTTCATTGCAACCCTGGAGGTTCAGTCGACATTGTTGGACAAGATTCGAGAAGCTCAGAAGGAGGACAAAGAGATTGCTGAGATAAGAGAGAAGATGGGCGAAGGTAAAGCCAAAGGTTTTCGCGAGGATGAGCACGATACCTTGTGGTTTGAGGACCGAATTTACGTGCCCAACAATTCGGAGATCAGAAAGTTAATACTTCAGGAGGCCCATGACTCACCATACTCGATTCACCCCGGAAACAGAAAGATGTATTTGGACTTGAAGGAACATTTCTGGTGGACTGGTATTAAGAAGGATATTGCCGAGTATGTAGCCGTATGTGATGTATGCCAGAGAGTAAAGGCAGAGCATCAGAAGCCAGCAGGACTGTTAGAGCCTATGCCAATACCCGAATGGAAGTGGGACAAACTTGGCATGGACTTTATTACCGGATTACCCAGAACCAAGGCAGGATATGATTCAATATGGGTAGTTGTGGATCGTTTGACCAAAGTAGCTCACTTCATCCCAGTGAAAACAACTTATACCAGTGCCAAGTTGGCCAAGATATATATGTCCAGGATCGTATGTTTGCATGGAGTTCCGAGGAGCATCGTATCAGATAGAGGAACGCAGTTTACTTCAAAGTTTTGGCATCAATTACACCAGACTTTGGGTACCAGATTGGAGTTCAGTACCGCTTTCCACCCACAGACGGATGGACAGACCGAGAGAGTCAATCAGATTCTGGAAGACATGTTGAGAGCCTGTGCGCTAGATTATGGATCTAGTTGGGATGACAATTTGCCGTACGCAGAGTTCTCATATAACAATAGCTACCAGGCCAGTTTGAAGATGGCACCGTTCGAAGCCCTGTATGGACGCAGATGTAGAACACCATTGATGTGGGATGAGGTAGGAGACCGTCAATTGTTTGGACCAGATTTGATCAAGGAATCAGAAGAGAAGGTTAAACTAATCAGAGACAGACTAAAGATTGCTCAGTCCAGACAGAAGAGTTATGCAGATTCAAAACGCAAGGAAGTAACCTATCAAATTGGAGACAGAGCCTATCTGCGAGTATCACCCTTGAGGGAGTGAAACGCTTTTGGAGTTAAGGGAAAGTTAGCCCCAAGATTTGTAGGACCGTATCGTGTTTTGGAACGGATGGGAGAAGTTGCCTACAAGCTGGAGTTACCTGAAGGATTGTCAGGAGTTCACGATGTGTTTCACGTATCACAGCTAAAGAAGTGCCATGCTGAGATGGCCGATATACCGTTAAATGATACAGTGCCCTTGGAGGCGATTCAGCTGGATAGTAATCTGACCTATGAGGAAAAGCCAATAAAGATTCTTGATTTTGACAGTCGGGTCACTCGCAGCAAGGTTATCAAGTTTTGTAAAGTTCAGTGGAGCCACCATACAGAGGAGGAAGCCACTTGGGAACGAGAAGATGATATTCGCAAGGACCACCCGCACCTATTTTCTAGTAACCCGAATCTCGAGGGAGATTCATCTTAAGGGGGGTAGGTTTGTAACATCCCAAATTTTCAATTTGGAATGTTATACATAGGTCATCCATGCATATCATATTTTATTGCATTTTTGTTTGGAATCCTTGAAATCTTAAGCAGCTCAAGGACCCTCGGAGAGAGTTGGGGATTTTCCGATTTTCATATTTGAATTTTATCAAATAATGAAGACGAGGATTTTGATTTTTATTATTTTCTCTCCCGAAAATATTTCATTTTAAAATAATAAATGAGGGGAGATAATATGACTTCTCCAAATAATTGAAATATCGGAGGAAAAATGTTAAAATCATTATTTGGTTTTTATGTGATTTTATTGGCCCTAGAAAAATTTGCATGTTTTAAAAGTTACATTTTAGGGGCCAAGAAAAGTTCATCCTGTTCTAAATATTTCAATTAGACGGAGAAAACTTGTTTTGGTATTTTTAGATTTTTATTTATTTTTCTAGGATTTTTCTAAGTTTCGGATGACTGGGCCTAGGGCCCGGCCAGCTAACCCAATGGGCGCCTCCTGTGCCTGCCCGCCCGCCACCGACCCGGACTCCGCCGCCTTGCCCCCCTCCTTCAAGTCGCCGCCCCACCTCTAGCCACCACCACCACCGCCCGTCCGAGCCGGTGCCGCCCCGAGCCCCGAGTCACCGCCACCGCCGCCCCCCGCCGCCACCCCGCGCCCTCGCCGAGCCCCGCCATCCCTCACCGCCCGCCGGAGTTGCCTCGCCTCGCCGGACAACGTCGCCGGAGGTAGACGCCCCGCCGCCTGGTTTTTTTTAAAGAAAAACCCCTTCGGTTTTTTTAGAAAAACCCTAGTTTGTTTTTTTATAGATCGGTTTTATTCTCCGGTTTATTTACTTAGCGAGCGTTCGGTCGTTCGTTCGTTTTAACGAACGTGTTCGTCGTTTAGTTTCTGCTAACGAATGTTCGTTCGTTAGGCCGTTCGTCGTTTTTCTTTTATCGGATTTATTCCGCGATTTTCCTGATCGCGATTTCTGATCCGATGTTCGTACTAGTATAACTTTACACTCGTTTATCAGAATTAGGCGATTCAAGCGCCTGGAGTTTCATCTAGAAACCCTCTTTCCGAATGATCAACTTAAACCAGTTTTTGTCTCTGTAAAATTTGACCCTAGTTCAGATTAGTAAACGGATCTTATTTCTTTCGCCGTTTGAGTTATGTTGCTTCGTTTGGTTTGATTCTTTTTGCGAACCGGAGTTCTTAAATTGAACTCTCCGGTCAACCTCTTTGAGTTGAAGTTTCATTTGTGCATCTTTTGCTTGTTGCTTATGTATGTATTGTTTGCTTGCGATAGAATTCCTGGAGTGTGAAGCGTGTTACTACGAGTCTCTAGGATTCACGGATCGTCAGCAAGGCAAGTAACACTTTGATCATACTCTTTTCATACCCAGTTTTATGCATTAGTTTCAACCCCCAAACAGTGAATGGTTAGGATGCCATTAATTTGTGGGTTGGGAAGTAGATGATGAGGTAGGAACCTATTGCCCTGTTATTATCAAACCCTTGGGAGTTACTTCTACGTTATGCTTATATTGCCATGCTATGCTCGTAGACGTGGATTGGGTTTGAGTGTATCCATGACAGATGTGAGATTGTTAATTAATGGTTTACTTTAAGGTGTCAACTTTAATACACATCTGGGTGGATTGAGGCACTGGGAACCCAGGTGTTGTCTGCTTTATTTTTGGAAATCCCGGGTACCCGTGTGATCTTCCTATGGACCGCCACCCAGGCTCAAAGGGAACTGAGATTATTCACGCTAGAAACTTCCGTGTGCAGCCACAAGCTATTATGGGCTCTAGCATAGTTGAGTAAGTTACGTGAAGCTCTTGAAGAGGTAGATCAGCAGGTAGTGGGTTTTGTAGGTTTGGTATGATCTACCCGGAGTAGAGAGTTAATGTTTCTGAAAGACTGTGTCTCGGAAATCCGTTTCTCAAAAACCCTGTAGTGCGAGAAATCAACGGAGGCAATCGAGTCTTGTGGGGAAAAGTGCGCAAACCTCTACAGAGTGTACAATCTAATCATGGTTAGCCGTGTTTCCGGTTATGGACAATTCTGAGTATCTAGTACTTGAGTTTTCACATGTATCTCATCACTCTTAACTAATATTGCTGGGATGTTAATTACCTTAATTGGGATTGAGTTGGGGTTATACCTTCTCAATGATGTTTCAACCACCATGATAGTTAAATTAAAATTTATTCCTTTGTTGTAGGGAAAAATTGGCTTTTCGCAAAAACTTTAATCAGAGAGCTTTCCACCAGCCAAATATGCATGTAGTGGTAGCATTATTCTGTTATTGCTCTATTGTGTTACATTGCGGCATATTCCATGTCTTGACCCGTTCTCGTGCTGCAACGTATTATGTTGCAGACTTTTCGAACGAGGAGTAAGGTTCGATAGGTCGTTGCCGTGCAGCTCAGCTATGCCGTTGGAGTTGATGGACTCACTTTATCTTCAAGCCTTCCATTTGTTATCGTATTAGATGGCCTTAAGCCATATTATTGTAATAAGTTCTCTTTTGAGACATTCGATGTAATAAGTGTGTGATTGCTACTCTGTTATAAATCCTTCGAGTACTGTGTGTGTCAGCATTACTGATCCAGGGATGACACTAAAACACAGAGACTTGACCATCTGAGGTCGGGTCGCTACAGTTCTATAGGCCCACAATGCATCATCAAGTTTTTTGGACCAATTCTTTCTAGATCTATTCACAGTCTTTTGCAAAATTAATTTGAGCTCTCTATTGCTCAACTCTACTTGACCACTAGACTGCGGGTGATAAGGAGATGCGATTCTATGATTGACATCATACTTAGCAAGCATCTTACGAAAGCACCATGAATAAAGTGTGAACCACCATCAGTCATAAGATATCTAGGGACTCCAAACCTCGGAAAAATAACTTCTTTAAGCATTTTAATAGAAGTGTTATGATCAGCACTACTACTTGGAATAGCTTCTACCCACTTAGTAACGTAATCAACAAAGAACTAAAATATGTGTATAACCATTGGAGGCAGGAAAAGGTCCCATATAATCAAAGCCCCAAACATCAAACGGTTCAATAACAAGGGAATAATTCATAGGTATTTCTTGACATCTACTAATGTTACCTATTCTTTGACATTCATCATAGGATAAGAAAAACTCACGAGCATCTTTGAAAAGAGTGGGCCAATAAAAACCAGATTGTAGTACCTTGTGTGCAGTTCTATCTCCAGCGTGGTGTCCTCCATAGGATTCAGAGTGACACTTGCGTAGGATTTGTTCCTGTTCATGCTCAGGCACACAACGTCTAATAATACCATCTACTCCTTATTTATAAAGGTGTGGATCATCCCAGAAGTAATGTCTTAAATCATAAAAGAACTTTTTCTTTTGCTGGTATGTGAAACTAGGCGGTATATATTTAGCAACAATGTAATTAGCATAATCAGCATACCAAGGAGCAGTACGAGAAGCATTGACAACCGCTAATTGTTCATCAGGAAAACTATCATTAATAGGAAGTGGGTCATCAAGAACATTCTCTAACCTAGACAAGTTGTCTGCAACGGGGTTCTCAGCTCCTTTTCTATCAATAATATGCAAGTCAAATTCTTGGAGCAAGAGGACCCATCTAATGAGTCTAGGCTTAGCATCTTTCTTTTCCATAAGATATTTAATAGCAGCATGATCCGTGTGAATAGTAACTTTGGAATCAACGATATAAGGTCTAAACTTATCACATGCAAACACAACTGCTAAGAACTCTTTTTCAGTAGTAGCATAATTTCTCTGGGCAGTATCAAGAGTCTTACTAGCATACTTTATAACATTCAATTTCTTATCAACTCTTTGCCCTAAAACAGCACCTACAGCATAATCACTAGCATCGCACATAATTTCAAAAGGTAAATTCCAATCATGTGGCTGAACAATAGGTGCAGTGATCAATGCTTTCTTAAGTGTTTCAAATGCTTCTACACAATCATCATCAAAGACAAAAGGAATATCTTTTTGCAATAAATTAGTCAGAGGCCTAGATATTTTAGAAAAGTACTTAATAAACCTCCTATAAAAGCCGGCATGACCAAGGAAACTTCTTATACCTTTTATGTCCTTGGGACATGGTATCTTTTCAATAGCATCAACTTTGGCTTTATCAACTTCAATACCTCTCTCGGAGATCTTCTGCCCCAAGAAAATGCCTTCATTAACCATAAAGTGACACTTTTCCCAATTCAGGACGAGACTAGTGTCTTTGCATCTCTGCAAAACTCGATCAAGGTTGCTCAAATAATCATCAAAAGAGGATCCATAGACGGAGAAGTCATCCATGAATACCTCACAAATATTTTCACAAAAATCAGAGAATATAGCCATCATGCATCTTTGAAATGTAGCAGGTGCATTACATAAACCAAAAGGCATACGTCTATAAGCAAAAGTACCGAAAGGGCAAGTAAAAGTAGTTTTAGATTGATCCTTTGCTGACAAAGGTATTTGAGAGAAGCCAGAATAACCATCTAGAAAGAAAAATGTGTGTGTTTGGATAGCCTTTCTAGCATTTGATCAATAAAAGGTAAAGGGTAATGATCTTTCTTAGTAGCTTTATTTAACTTACGAAAATCAATTACCATCCTATAACCTGTAATAATTCTTTGCGGGATCAATTCATCTTTATCATTAGGAACAACGGTAATACCTCCCTTTTTAGGGACACAATGGACAGGGCTTACCCATTCACTATCAGCAACGGGATAAATAATACCTGCCTCAAGGAGTTTTAGAATCTCCTTTCTTACCACTTCCTTCATTTTGGTATTTAATCGTCTTTGAGGATCTCTAACTGGTTTGGCATCTTTCTCCACTGAAATTTTGTGTTGACATAATGTGGGACTAATGCCCTTAAGATCATCCAGAGTATATCCAATAGCAGCTCGGTGCTTCTTCAGAGTTTTCAATAATCTTTCTTCTTCTTTGTCTGAAAGGTTAGCACTAATAATAACAGGATATATTTCTTTTTCATCAAGATAAGCATACTTAAGATTATCAAGTAAAGGTTTGAGTTCAAACAGGATCACCCTTGGGTGGAGGGGATCCCAAGAATTTCAACTGGTAGGTTATGTTTCAGCATTGGTTGTTGTTTAAGGAACACTTCTTCTATTTGTTCCTTTTCCTTCTTAAGCTTTTCGTTTTTCATGGTCTAACAAATAATGTTCTAACGGATCAGTTGGAGGAACAACAATGGAAGCGAGACCAATAATCTCATCCTTACTAGGTGGTTCTCTTTCACGAGGTTGTCTACTAAACTTAGCAAAATTGAACTCATGAGACATACCATCTATGCCAACAGTGACTACCTTCCTTTCACAATTAATCTTAGCACTAGCAGTATTCAAGAAAGGTCTACCAAAATAATGTGAAAAAAATCATCTTGTGGGGATGCAAGAACAAGAAAATCAGCAGGGTATTTAATCTTCCCACACAAGACTTCAACATCTCTAACAATCCCAATAGGTTTAATGGTGTCCCTATTAGCAAGCTTAATAGTAACATCAATGTCTTCCAATTCAACAGGTGCAATATCGTGCATAATTTCCTTATATAGATCATAAGGTATCGCACTAGCACTAGCACCCATATCACATAAGCCATGATAACAATGATCTCCTATTTTAACAGAAATAACAGGCATGCCTACAAGAGGTCTACGTGTCTTAGTATCGGGTCTAGGAATATTAGCAGTTTCACCCACGAAAGAGATAACATGCCCATCTAAGTCCTCATCCAAGAGATCTTTAATCATAGCAATACCAGGTTCAACATTAATTTGCTCAGGACTTGTATAGGTCCTAGTATTACTCTTACGAACAACAGTTGAAGCTTTAACATGATCTTTTATCCTAACAGGAAAAGGAGGTTTTTCGACATAAGCAGTAGGAATAATAGGATCACTATATGTAATGGTCTTTTCTTCGACTGCAACAGGTGCAACTACTTTTACGTCAACAGGAGGATTATATTTAAACCACTTCTCTTTAGGGAGATCAACGTGAGTAGAAAAAGATTCACAAAAAGTAGCTACTATCTCAGAGTCAAGTCCATACTTAGCGCTAAATCCACGAAAAGCATCGGTATCCATAAAAGATTTAACACAATCGAACTTAGGTGTCATACCTGACTCCTTACCATCTCGGAACCCCAATCTTCAGAGTTGCGTTTAATTCTTTCCAATAAGTACCATTTGAAATCAATAGTCTTCAGCATAGAAGAACCAGCACAGGAAGTATCGAGCAGGTTGCGATTATTAAGAGAAAGCCGAGCATAAAAATTCTGAATAATCATTTCCCGAGAGAGCTCATGATTGGGGCATGAATATAACATTGACTTAAGCCTCCCCAAGCTTGAGCGATGCTTTCTCCTTCGCGAGGCCAGAAATTATATATGTAATTACGATAACGATGAACAAGATGCATAGGATAGAACTTCTGGTGAAATTCCAGCTTCAATCGCTTATAATTCCAGGATCCCGTATCATCACATAGCCTATACCATGTCAATGCATCTTCCTTCAAAGATAAAGTGAAGACCTTCCTTTTAACAACATCATCGGGAATACCTGCAAGCTTAAATAATCCACAAACTTCATCCACGAAGATAAGGTGTAAGTCGGGATGCAATGTTCAGTCTCCTGCAAAAGGATTAGCTAGCAGTTTTTCTGTCATACTCGAAGGAATCTCAAAGTGAATATTTTCATAAAGTTCAGTAGGTTGAGGAGCATCTTTTGCTCTTCTGGTTGGGGCAAAGATACCCCAAACAAGCCCCTCAAAGGATTAGTTTCCATAGTGACAAGTAACAGAAAATTTTAGCACACTATATAAATGTTTCCTTACCAAGTTCCACTCACCAAAAGCGCTACAATCCCCGGCAACGGCGCCAGAAAAGAGTCTTGATGACCCACAAGTATAGGGGATCTATCATAGTCCTTTCGATAAGTAAGAGTGTCGAACCCAACGAGGAGCAGAAGGAAATGATAAGCGCTTTTCAGTAAGGTTTTCTCTGCAAGCACTGAAATAATAGGTGATAGATAGTTTTGTGATAAGATAAATAGTAACAAGAAAAAAGTAAATAAAGTAAACAAAGTGCAGCAAGGTGGCCCAATCCTTTCTATAGCAAAGGATAAGCCTGGACAAATTCTAATAATGAAGAAGGAGCTCCCGAGGACACATTGGGAATTATCGTCAAGCTAGTTTTCATCACGTTCATATGATTCGCGTTCGGTACTTTGATAATTTGATATGTGGGTGGACCGACACTTGGGTACTGTCCTAACTTGGACAAGCATCCCACTTATGATTAACCCCTATTGCAAGCATCCGCAACTACAAAAAGGAGTATTAAGGTAAACCTAACCACAGCATTAAACATATGGGTCCATATCAGCCCCTAACGAAGCAACGCATAAACTAGGGTTTAAGCTTCTGTCACTCTAGCAACCCATCATCTACTTATTACTTCCCTATGCCTTCCTCTAGGCCCAAATAATAGTGAAGTGTCATGTAGTCGACGTTCACATAACACCACTGGAGGAAAGACAACATACATCTCATCAAAATATCGAACGAATACCAAATTCACATGACTACTAATAGCAAGACTTCACCCATGTCCTCAGGAACAAACGTAACTACTCACAAACACTAGTGCAAAACCGGTCTTTAGTGCCGGTTCGTGACGGCCTTTAGTTCCGGTTCGCCAACCGGCACTAAAGAGTGGGGACTAAAGGTCCCCCCCCCTTTAGTACCGGTTTGTCACGAACCGGCGCTAAAGTACAAACACGTGGCACGAGCCAGGCCCATGTGCGCGTAGGTCTTTAGTACCGGTTGGTAACACCAACCGGTACTAAAATTTTGGGTGTTTTTTTTTAATTTTTGCTTTAATTTTGTGTTTTCAATTTGGCTTTATTTTCCATTTAATTCTTTTTTGTTTGCTAGTATTTCACGATACTACAAATTGTACACGTTATGCATATACATAAATAGATTTTCTAAATACGTAGAACCGCATATATATATATATATATATATATATATATATATATATATATATATATATATATATATATATATGTATACAAAATAGATATCATCGAATATCTCACAGCCAACACCATTAATTATTCACACATACACATGTATATACATATACAATTTCTCCTACATGTTGCCTTGGTGCCTTCGGAGCATGCACGATGACAAGTGGTTCATGGGGGCGGTAGCGGGTATTAGTATTCTCCTTTGGGTTCTATGACCTGGTCAAGCAAAAACCCGGCTATTTCCTCTTGAAGTGCTAGTATGCGCTCCTCGGGTAGGAGCTTATCCCGCACCTCTCCGAACTGTTAAGAAGGAGATCAATATGCATGTGTATTACTTGTGTTACAAGATATCGATAATGGTGTGAATAGAGTTCTGACAACGTACCCATTCCTGTCTTTGAGATCTGCTCCTTTCGGACGCCATCATGCGAATGTTCTCGCAAACGTTGAATTCACAAAGATCATTCCCCGGCGCCTGCTTCAGGGCCTTTACGAGAATGGAATTGAATCAGATAATGCTTAATCAAGCATGATAATTAATTAATGGTATTGAAACAATAATTAAAGAGATGGCTAGCTAGCTAGTACTACTTAATTATTTACCCTTGGTCGATGCCAAAACAACTTTTTTGGCCATTTGCCTGGAGTCACCTTGATGAACTTTGCCCAAGCCCTGCCCACCGGCAAAGAAAATCAATAAAGAGGTTAGTAAATAGTTCATATCAAGAAATGATGAACTAATAATAGGCCGAGATATAGTTAATAATGATTGAAATTACCTGTTGACTATCCCCTTCATGATGGTGTAGTCTTTATCTTCTTTAAGTAGCGAGTCGAGTACTTATTTGTTGCTTTGGTAACTTTAATGACTAACAAGATCCGGTGGAAACTGCATGCGCTGCGTTTGCATGTCTTAATTAAGCAGGCATGTGCATAAAATTAATCAACTATATATCATAAACCATATACACTTAGTTATTAACATCTAGCTAGCTAGTAAGCAAAAACAGAATTTGTATTAACTCACGTGAAGTTGTAAGGAAGTAGTATATCTTCATTGGTATTGAGGCACTTCAAGAACTCTAGCGTGCTTTCCTCTACACCTGCTTTAGAAGTTGCAAGATTCCATGTGTACTCATTAATGGTATTTGGGTCAATGAACCCAATGCCATAGCGTCCAGATTTTTTCATTTCATACATCTTCATCCTGCATATAATACCACAGAAAAGAATATATAGTGAGGATAATTACATGTAATGATTAATCAAAAATTATAGAAAGAAATCACTTACAAACAATAGCAACTGACGAGAGATTTGTCGAGTGCGTCTTGATTGTATAACTGATATAGTTTTGAATACTCAACGCAACAGAGCTTTCTCATGGTAGTAATGCTCCTTCTTGACATTCACCATGAGGGACTCTCGATTGGAAATCTTGGTAATGTTCATGTACCATTGATGCAATTCATACATTCTCGTTGGGAGGTTCTTGACCTTGTCTGGGTGGACCAAAGGTTTGCCGGGCATATTTCCATTTTATTTCCTCCTCTCTAAGCGGAGATATGGGCTCAATTTCGAGGAGTTGTCCAACAGAGATCTTGAGCATTTCAGCCTGCATTATATGCTCCTCCATTATTACCACATCGCCTAGATGGGGAACTTTAACGGTTTGCCCACAATAATATTGGGCGCGCGGCCTCCTCTCATGTGTTGTTGTTGGCACAACAAGCGGGGAGATCGATTGCGCCGCATGTTCTCCTAGCTGGGGAACGATTTTCCCGCATTTTTTGCCCGCTGCTTGTTGGCTCGAGCTCGAGCTCGCTTCCTTCTTTAGCCGTTCTCGATGTAGTTTCCTGATTTGGCGCTCATAGTCCGAGTCAACAGGCTTGGGAGCTGGTTCTCTAGCCATTTTAATGAAGTGGTCAATTACTTTCTCGTGCACTTTCTCCTTTGGCGGCGATGCAGTTTCGGTCCAAAATGGGCGTCCACTTGGGCCTGCACTATGGCTGTGTTTTGCTCCTTAGTCATGTCGTAAGGCCTCTGAGGAAGAGGAGCGAGGCTTGGACCATATTTACAACGCTTGTCTCCGCCTGTACTTCCTGAACTACCTCGACTCGTATCGCTACGCACCATAGCTACGGCATGTCTCTTCTGCGATTGCTGAGACGGCGGAGACGGCTGACGTGGCTGAGTTGGACCAGGAGAAGTGGCCTGACGTGGCTGAGTTGGACCAGGAGAAGTGGCCTGACGATGTGCCGGACTTGAAGCAGGAGGTGTGGCCTGACACGGTGCCGGACTTGAAACCGGGGAATTGGCATGACGCTGTGCCGGACTTGAAACCGGAGGAGTCAGCTCACGTTGCTCGGGGACTTGGAGGAGGTGGCAGACTTGAGGAGGAGTCGGCTCACGCGTTCGTGGACTTGGAGGAGCGGAGTCCGCTGACTTCGGTGGCGGAGTCGGCAGACGACGCCGGTGTCGGTGGACTTGAAAGATGATGCAATCCTTTCTCCATAGGATGATATGATGTATGGCCTCTCCCGCAGCGCTCGTCTTCACCTCTAGGAAAGTCAAGCTGTAGCCCCGAATATGGGTCCACCACTTCATCAACCATGACACGAGCATAGCCCTCTTTAATCGGGATGCAATGGAAGGTTGCTTCGGGGGTAACTGGAAAAGCAACGCCATCCGCCACCTTCATGGATATGTTCTTCATTTTGGAGCGTAGCTCACAGTTAGTGTTCTCTATGATGTCATCCACAGGGTATGTATCCAGCAGTGTGTCGCCCCGGGCAGAACCAACGCTGCTTCTCGGTATGGATGGGAGGGTGCTATCCAATGCTGGACGATCATCCGCTTGCTGCTGCAGCTGCTGAGACCCCTTTCACGGCTAAGTGAGTCGATCTGCTGCTTCGCTGCTGGAATTTGAGTGCCAGGTCCGCGTGCCTTGCTTCTAGGCCTTGAAGGCGTTCTGCGTCCTGCTTCCTCTGCTCCTCCTCCAGCTTCCTTTTCTTCTCCTCCTCCATCTTCCTTCTTGCACGGGTCCTGTAGTCCTTGTTCCATTCTGAAAAGCCCTCATACCGTGGAATAACGCCCTTGCCTCGTGTTCTTCCGGGTGTTCAGGATTTCTGTATGCCAGAAGCTCGTCGTTTTCTCTCATTGGGCGTGAACACCCCCTTTCGAGCTTCTTCTATTGCATCAATTATTTTTTGTTCGGCTCCTTTTAGACTTGCCTTCTGCAAAACTTCGCCTGTCTTCGGGTCCAACGCACCCCCATGCGCATAGAACCAAGTTCTGCACCTGGGGGGCCAGTTCCTAGTAACCGTGTGACCTGCATCCTCCATCTCTTGCTCAGACTTACCCCACTTAGGCAATCCCACCGCGTAGCCACCTGGACCCAGCCTATGGAACTGCGTCTTTTTTGCGGCATTTGCCTTGTTTTTCATCGACGGTTCCTTAGCTAATTCTGAATCCTTGAAGGTCACGAAATCGTCCCAGTGCTCTCTTTGATTCTCCAGTGTTCCCATGAATTCTGGAGTCTTCCTTTCATTAGCGAGGTAGTTGGCCCATACAGTTTTCTTGTGGGTGTTGAATGCAACTGCCATCTTCTTAAGAGCAGCGCCCTTCACTTTGTCCACATCTGCTTTAGTGAAATGATCTGGTAGGGTGAAATGTTCCATCAGAGATTTCCAAAGGGCTTCTTTGGCTCTGCCGTCGACCCAAGTAACACCTGGACGTTTAGTATTTTGCTCTTTCGATTCTTGAATGGAGATCGGGAGTTTGTCCTTCACAACTCCGCACTGACGAGTCCACTTGTTCGCAATGTTCTTAGGCGTGAGGGGGTCACCACTAGGTTTGATAGATTCGATGTTGTACTTTACACCATCCTTCAACAATCTGCCTGGGCCTCGCTTTGTCCTGCTATTTGTAGAAGCAGATTTGCTCGATCTAGAGGGCTGAAAGAAGAATGATCGATTCGTTAATATATCTTCAATAAAAAACATGTGATGATCACCATGATGCATGCTTATATAAATATACCTCGTCGGTAGTCTTTGTTATTTGAAGATCAGCATTGTCTGTGTCATCAAAAACATTGTCTGTGTCATCATAATCATAATCATAGTTCATGACTTCATCAGCTCGGTCGTCGAGATCGAATATCTTTTCATCACCCTCTCCGGTATTGTTCAGATATTGGGAGCCGTCATCTGCTTCATTCAGATCATCTAGCATGTGAGGGCTGCGTATAATGAAGAACAATTCCTCTTCTCTCTCTCTGCCGGTATTGTCCGCCATAGCTTTTACTTAACTAATACAGAAGAAATATAAAACAATTTAATTAGTATTCAAATTACAATGCACGGATGCAATCAATAAGGAAAAACTGAATCTCGAATACATCGTCTTAATATGTATAATCTCAAATACATCATCGTCTTAATATATATAATCTTGAATACATCGTCTCGAATATTATATATCGAATACATCACTGGCTAGGTACCTAATAAAGATCGAGTACTACAGAAGAATCTAGGGCGCCACTCGCGGTTCCTGGGGCGCGGGCGGTGCACACCCAAAGAGAAGGAACCATCACAGGATCATATCTCCGGTCATCTGCCCAAAGAACCCGCCAAGTAGTGGAGAACCTGACGTCGTCCATAGCAGCCATGTAGCGATGGGCGTGCTCATCTTCCTCCACGACACGGCGACGCACCACCTCCGGCGGGCCGGCTGCCTCTGCACCGAATGTGGCCCACGCTAACGCCACCAAAGAAGATCAGGGTCGACGACGGGACCCGAGGTCGGGTTCCTCACCAGCGGCGCGCCTCCAGTAGCACCTCCCGGTGCAGGCGGAGCCCAGTCCCGGACATGGGTCCTCTGAAGCAGGACGTCGTTGCGAACGGGTCGATGGCGAGGATGCGGGCCGGGTATATCGTCGAGAACAAATACTATATGCCCGCAAAAAGTAACATTTTTTAAATGATTTGATTGTGATAACTAAAATTCTATATATATGCAAATTCTAAGAATTTGACATTAATCTAATTCATCTAACTAAAACTAATTATAAAATTTAACAAATACTATAGGCCCGCAAAAACTATTTATATAACTAAAAAACAAAAAAATTGCTAACATTTCTATAAATATTTCTATAACTAAAAAACAGAAAACATTTATAACATTTCTATATAACTAACAATTCTAATATTTATATAAATAAAAATCATAAAAATTGCTAATATTTCTATAACTAAAAAACAGAAAACATTTATAACATTTCTATATAACTAACAATTCTAATATTTATATTACTAAAAACAGAAAAATTGCTAACATTTCTATAAATATTTCTATAACTAAAAACAGAAAACATTTATAACATTTCTATATAACTAACAATTCTAATATTTATATTACTAAAAAACAGAAAAAATTGCTAACATTTCTGTAAAAAATGGCGTGTGTGTGTAGTGTGTGTGTGTGTGTGTATATAGTGTGTGTGTGTGTAGTGTGTGTGTGTGGACAACTAGACATGGCGGCCGGGGCGAGCTCACCGGCGAGGCGATGACGGGGCGGCGACGACGGGCGGCGGCGGCACGACGGGCGACGGACGGCGGCGGCGACGACGGGCGACAAGGCGGGGCGGCGACGACGACTGGCTGAAGCGGCGACGGCGACAGCGGGACGACGGGAAGGGGACGGCTGAAGCGGCGGCGGCATCACTGGGTTGGCGATGAGGGGCGGGGGCGGTGACATCGACGGGGATGGCGTCGATCTAGGCAGGGCGGCGCGACGGAGGGAGGAAACAGAGGGAAACTGAAATTTTTTCAAGTGTTCTATATATAGGATGGACCTTTAGTACCGGTTGGAGCCACCAACAGGTACTAAAGGTCTGTTTTGGCCAGCCGAAGTGGCGGGAAGCACCCACCCTTTAGTACCGGGTCGTGGCACAAACCGGTACTAGAGACCCACCCTTTAGTACCGGTTGGTGCCACGACCCGGTACTAAAGGGGGTGCGCTGGCGTAGTGCGGTGCGGCAAGTTTAGTCCCACCTCGCTAGCCGAGGGGCTACCACACTGGTTTATAAGCCCCAGTGCGGTAGCTCTCTCGAGCTCCTCTCCTAAGTAGGCCTACTGGGCCTACCTGTTCTCTTCTGCCTAGTGGGCCTACTGGTCCTTTGCGGGCCTGCATCCTGGCCCAACAAAAGGTTTGGTTCCTAGTCGTATGCAGGACGCTTTGGCCTAGTAGGCGGGCTTTTTTATTTTCTTAATTTTTTTCGCTTTATTTATTTTTGTTTTATTTATTTTTGAGTTGTTTTTTGCTGTATTTAGAGTTTATTTGTGAATATTTTTGCTTTAGGTACAAAAAATTACAAACTTTCTATTAGTGCCGATAGTTTTCAAATTTGAATAGTTTAAATTTTGAATTATTTCAAATTTGTGTGAATCACTAGTTTGTGAATAACTTATATTTGAAAAAAGATTTTCAGTGATTCTTTTTTCTTATATTTAATATTAGTGTGTTTTATCATTATGTTCAATTTGGTAATGCTTAGGTTATTTAAAAAATGAAATGCCTTTGTAACAATTGAGTTTTCGTCGGAAACCCTGATACTTCGAAAGAGATTGTCCATTTTGTACACGAAGTGCATCCAGTTTTTGCCGTAACCCTCTCTACTTTTGTTTGCACATAAAATTTCTTCGCGCTTCAAATGCCAAAACACATAACTACCCTAACTATTACAGAGATTCCTCCACGGGTGTGAAACAGAAGAAAGTGATGATAGTGAAGCCGATCACATCCCAGATCTTTGGGTGTGAAACTTTTTCTTCGCGTGTGTCCCTTTGCGCCGTAGCCATGGAAAATCTTCATCATTTAACTGGATGCTCGGGTCAATATTCACTGTGAATGGAGGAATTTCATCAAACTTTTCATAATCTTGTGACATGTCTGTCTTGTCATCAGCTCCCACGATGTTTCTTTTTCCTGAAAGAACTATGTGGCGCTTTGGCTCTTCGTATGATCCATTCGCTTTCTTATCTTTTCTTTTTCTCGGCCTGGTAGACATGTCTTTCACATAAAAAACCTGCGCCACATCATAGGCTAGGATGAATGGTCTGATACGCATACGCAAGATTGTTGAGATCCTTGTTGTCATTCCGCATCGCGGGTCTTACATTACCACGCCTCGTGTCATATTGACCCATTTGCACCGAAACAAAGGGACCTTCAAATCACCTCCATAGTTAAGTTCCCATATGTCCACTATGTAACCATAATATGTTTCATTTCCTGTGTTGGTTGTTGCATCAAAGCGGACATCACTATTTTGGTTGGTGCTCTTCTTATCTTTGGCGATCGTGTAAAATGTATTCCCATTTATCTGGTACCCTTTGAAAGTCATTATATTCGAAGATGGTAACTGGGACAGCGAGTACAGGTCATTTTGAATATCACCATCATTCAGAACGCGTTTACGCAACCAACCAGCGAAAGTCCTCGTTTGTTCGCGTGTAATCCATCGTCAGACTTCTGCAGGTGTTTGGAGTGTAGAAAATTCTTGTGTTCCTCCATATACGGAGCCACCAAGGCGGAATTCTGTAGAACTGTATTGTGCTTCGGTGAGAGAATGCCCGTCCATACATATTATTTGATGCCCTCCTAGCGTGCCTTTTCCTTCGATGCGCCCTTATGTCGCGATTCAGGAACACCAATCGGCCTAAGGTCAGGAATAAAGTCAATACAAAACTCAATGACCTCCTCATTTTCATGGCCCTTCGAGATGCTTCTGTCTGGCCTAGCACGGTTATGAACATATTTCTTCAAGACTCCCATGAACCTCTCAAAGGGGAACATATTGTGTAGACATACAGGACCCAAAATGTTAATCTCTTCGCAAAGGTGAACTAGGGCGTGCGTCATGATGTTGAAGAAGGATGGTGGGAACACCAACTCGAAACTGACAAGACATTGCACCAAATCATTCTATAACCTTGGTATGATTTCTGGATCGATTACCTTCTGAGAGATTGCATTGATGAATGCACATAGCTTCACAATGGCTAATCGAACGTTTTTGGTAGAAGCCCCCTCAATGCAACCGGAAGGAGTTGCGTCATAAACACGTGGCAGTCATGAGACTTTAGGTTACGGAACTTTTTCTGCCATATTTATTATTCCCTTTATATTCGACGAAGCCGACGGCGGTACCTTCATGCCGAGCAGGCATTCAAGAAGATTTCCTTCTCTTCTTTGGTAAGAGCGTAGCTGGCGACCACGATGTATGCCGTCTTTTCCGTGCATACGTTGCTGGTCCTCCGTGCCTCCGGTGTATCTTTTGTCTTACCATACACGCCCAAAAAGCCAAGCAGGGTCACGCAAAGATTCTTCGTCATGTGCATCACGTCGACATGGAGCGGACCTCTAGGTCTTTCCGGTATGGCAGGTCCCAAAATATAGATTTCTTCTTCCACATGGGTGCTGGCGTCCGTCGGCGTCCTTGAACAGGTTGTCCACCAGGACCCTTTCCAAAGATTACCTTCAAATCCTTGACCATATCATGTACATCAGCACCAGTACGGTGGCGAGGCTTCGTCCGGTGATCTGTCTCACCTTTGAAATGCTTGCCTTTCTTTCTTACGGGATACCTTGTCGGAAGAAATCGACGATGTCCTGTACACATTCTTCCTACAACTATCCAAATATATACCGCTTCAGATATCATCCAAACAGTGCGTGCATCAGCGGTATCCCTTGTTTGTCTGTCCTGAAAGGTTACTGAGAGCAGGCCAATCATTGATGGTCACGAACAACAACGCCTTTAGGTCAAATTCTTCCTGTCTGTGCTCATCCCACGCACGTACACCTGTTCCATTCCACAGCTGTAATAGTTCTTCAACTAATGGCCTTAGGTACACATCAATGTCGTTGTCGGGTTGCTTAGGGCCTTGGATGAGCACTGGCATCATAATGAACTTCCGCTTCATGCATAACCAAGGAGGAAGGTTATACAAACATAGAGTCACAGGCCACGTGCTATGGTTGCTGCTCTGCTCCCCAAAAGGATTAATGCCATGTGCGCTTAGACCAAACCATACGTTCCTTGGGTCACCTGCAAACTCCTCCCAAAGATTTCTCTCAATTTTTCTTCACTGCGAACCGTCAGCGGGTACTCTCAACTTTCCGTCTTTCTTACGGTCTTCTGCGTGCCAACGCATCGCCTTCGCATGCTCTTTGTTTTGGAACAAACGTTTCATAGGAGCATACCACATCACCTTGGCAGGAATCTTCTTCCTGGGGCGCTCGCCCTCGACATCACCAGGGTCATCGCGACTGATCTTATAACACAATGCACCGCATACTGGGCAAGCGTTCAAATCCTCGTACTCACCGCGGTAGAGGATGCAGTCATTAGGGCATGCATGTATCTTCTGCACCTCTAACCCTAGAGGGCAGACAGCCTTCTTTGCTTCATACATACTCTCGGGCAATTCGTTGTCCTTTGGAAGCATATTCTTTATCATTACCAGCAACTTTCCAAATCCCTTGTCAGATACACCATTCTCTGCCTTCCATTGCAGCAATTCAAGTGTGGTGCCCAACTTTTTTTGTCGCCTTCGCATTCGGGTACAACAATTTATTGTGATCCTCTAACATGCGCTGCAACTTCGTCCTCTCCAGATCACTTGCACGCTTTCTCTTTGCATCGGCAATGGCCCGACCTAGATCATCGGCGGGCTCATCTGATGCCTCTTCTTCGACTTCTTCCCGCATTGCGGCTCGACTTCTTCCCCATTGTTGTATGATCGTATTCAGGGAACCCATGGCCAGGATAGTCGTCGTGGTCCTCTTCTTCTTCATTGTCTTCCTTCATAACCCCTCTTTCTCTGTGCTTGGTCCAAACATTATAGTGGGGCATGAAACCGGACTCAAATAGGTGGACGTGAATGGTTCTTGATGTAGAGTAATTGTGACCATTCTGTTGGGGAACGTAGCAGAAATTCAAAATTTTCCTACGTGTCACCAAGATCTATCTATGGAGAAACTAGCAACAAGGGAAGGAGAGTGCATCTACATACCCTTGTAGATCGCTAAGCGGAAGCGTTCATGAGAACGGGGTTGAAGGAGTCGCATTGCCGTCGTGATCCAAATCACCGGAGATCCTAGTGCCGAACGGACGGCACCTTCGCGTTCAACACACGTACAGCTCGGTGACGTCTCCCACGCCTTGATCCAGCAAGGAGAGAGGGAGAGGTTGAGGAAGACTCCATCCAGCAGCAGCACAACGGCGTGGTGGTGGTGGAGGAGCGTGGCAATCTAGCAGGGCTTCGCCAAGCACCACGGGAGAGGAGGAGGAGGAGAGGCAGGGCTGCACCAATAGAGGGAGAAGTTCTCATGTGTTGGGCAGCCCCTAGACCTCATGTATTTATAGGGGGAAGGGAGGGGGCTGCGCCCCCTCTAGGGTTCCCTCCCCAAGGGTGGCGGCAGCCCCCAGATGCCATCTGGGTGGCGGCCAGAGGGGGAGAGAGGGGAGGCGCGCCGGGGGTGGGCCTTAGGGCCCATCTGCCCTAGGGTTTGCCCCCTCCCACTCTTCCCTGCGCCTTGGGCCCCTTGTGGGGGCGCACCAGCCCACCTGGGCTGGTCCCTCCCACACTTGGCTCCACGAGCCCTCCGGGGTTGGTGGCCCCACTTGGTGGACCCCCGGGACCCTCCCGGTGGTCCCGGTACGTTACCGGAAAAACCCGAAACTTTTCCGGTGACCAAAACAGGACTTCCCATATATAAATCTTTACCTCCGGATCATTCCGGAACTCCTCGTGACGTCCGGGATCTCATCCGG
This sequence comes from Aegilops bicornis, assembly GCA_021605145.1. Lineage (NCBI taxonomy): Eukaryota > Viridiplantae > Streptophyta > Magnoliopsida > Poales > Poaceae > Aegilops > Aegilops bicornis. The sequence continues at coordinate 772,926,993 of CM038675.1, forward strand.
GACTCCGAAAAACATTCGGTAACCACATACAAACTTCCTTTATAAACCTAGCGTCATCGAACCTTAAGTGTGTAGACCCTACGGGTTCGGGAGACATGTAGACATGACCGAGACGTTCTCCGGTCAATAACCAACAGCGGGATCGGGATACCCATGTTGGCTCCCACATGTTCCACGATGATCTCATCGGATGAACCACGATGTCGAGGATTCAATCAATCCCGTATTCAATTCCCTTTGTCTAGCGGTATTGTACTTGCCCGAGATTCGATCGGTATCCCGATACCTTGTTCAATCTCGTTACCGGCAAGTCTCTTTACTCGTTCCGTAACACATCATCCCGTGATCAACCCCTTGGTCACATTGTGCACATTATGATGATGTCCTACCGAGTGGGCCCAGAGATACCTCTCCGTTTACGGAGTGACAAATCCAGTCTCGATTCGTACAACCCAATGATACTTTCGGAGATACCTGTAGTGCACCTTTATAGCCACCCGGTTATGTTGTGACGTTTGGTACACCCAAAGCATTCCCTACAGTATCCGGAGTTGCACAATCTCATGGTCTAAGGAAATGATACTTGACATTAGAAAAGCTTTAGCATACGAACTACGATCTTTGTGCTAGGCTTAGGATTGGGTCTTGTCCATCACATTATTCTCCTAATGATGTGATCCGTTATCAATGACATCCAATGTCCATGGTCAGAAAGCTGTAACCATCTATTAATGAACGAGCTAGTCAACTAGAGGCTTACTAGGGACATGGTGTTGTCTATGTACCCACACATGTATCTGAGTTTCCTATCAATACAATTATAGCATGGATAATAAACGATTATCATGAACAGGGAAATATAATAATAACTAATTTATTATTGCCTCTAGGGCATATTTCCAACACATTATTACAGCCAGCACATGGACAAGGCATAAAACCATCTGCCCGCTTGTTTGCCTCAGTGGCAAGCAGAAAAGTATGCACGTCATTAATGAACTCGGGAGAGCATCGGTCATCATACATCCATTGTCGGCTCATCTTCATTACACAACACCGAATAGACCAAATTAATACAAGGTCATACATAAAGTTCATACATAAAGTTCATATACAGCACTTAGTTAAATGCAACATACAAATAACTCTCTAGCTAAAGAATTTAAATGCAACAACAAATGCGATCAAGATCGCAACTAAGGTAACAATTGATCCAACAGCATAATGATACCAAGCCACACTATCAATGGCATATTTTCTAATCTTTCTAATCTTCAACCTCATTTTCTCCATATTGATTTTGTGATCATCGACGACATCGGCAACATGCAACTCCAATTCCATCTTCTCCCCCTCAATTCTTTTCAATTTTTCTTTCAAATACTCATTTTCTCTTTCAACTAAATTTAACCTCTCGACAATAGGGTCGGTTGGAATTTCCGGTTCACATACCTCCTAGATAAAAATATCTATGTCAACTTGATGGGCATAATTTGTCATAAACACGAAATGCAACAACTAGTTTTAAAAGAGAATATACCACATCCGAATCATAACAAGGACGAGGGCCGAATGACGGATATCAAAACCATGGCACTATGTATAACAAACAACGCATTTGAGTAAGATAATTATACGAGTAACTATATATCCAAATCACGCAAACATCAATTTGGTAATGTAAAACATTCATGAACAAGAGCCTCACCACAAGGTGGTGCTTTGGCGACAGAGACGGATGTGAGGCGATCGACGGTGGTTACGACGGAGATTTAGAAGGCACTAAGTAAACCACACCTACATATGCAAACTAAGTGTTATTTTTGACCTCAAATGCATATAGATCAAATACTAGCACATATAATTCCTTCCAAATTACTAAACTCACAAATTAATCACTATATAAAGCATTGCAAGAGCTAATCTAGCAATGAGAGATGAAAAGGACAAAGTTGCTAACCTTTGTGATCAGTTGAATGGATGGGGGCCTTCAAATCTTGACAAATTTTGGGCAAAATGTCTGATGAGCTCGAGGAAGAGAAGGGAAGAACAGAGGAGGAGAGGAAAGGGGAAGAACAGAGCGAGCTCGGGTGGGCCGAAGGGTTTATGTATCGTCGACCTTTTAGTACTGGTTCGTGCCACGAACCGGTACTACAGTGCTAGACGGCCCTGCATCGACAACATCCTGCCACCACTCTCTTTAGTACCGGTTCGTGGCATGAACCGGTGCTAAAGGTTTGCCACGAACCGGTACTAATGAGAGCGGCCGGCTAGCCGTTGGAACCAGCACTAATGGACACATTAGTGCCGGCTCGAAATCAAATCGGCACTAATGTGTCTCAGATTAGCCCCTTTTTCTACTAGTGAAAGCATATTCATGTTCATAATCAGAGGGGTAATAATATGCATAAAGGATCTGAACATATGATCTTCCACCAAGTAAACCAACTAGCATCAACTACAAGGAGTAATCAACACTACTAGCAACCCACGGGTACCAATTTGTGGTTTCGATACAAGATTGGATACAAGAGATGAACTAGGGTTTTGAGAGGAGATGGTGATGGTGAAGATGTTGATGGAGATTGAACCCCTCTCGATGAGAGTATCATTGGTGATGACGTTGGTGATGATTTCCCCCTCCCGGAGGGAAGTGTCCCCGGCAGAACAGCTCCGCCAGAGCCCTAGATTGATTCCGCCAAGGTTCTGCCTCGTGGCGGCGGAGTTTCGTCCCGTAAGCTTGCCCACGATTTTTTCCCGGGTAAAAGTGATGATAAAGCAGAAGATGGACGCCGGAGGCCCACCAGGGGGCCCAGGAGATAGGGGGTGCGCCCTATAGGGGGGCGCTGCCTCCTCGGACAGGTGTGGGCCCCCTGGCCTATTTCTTTTGCTCATAAATTCTTATAAATTCCAAAAAGTTGTTTCGTGGAGTTTCAGGACTTTTGGAGTTGTGCATAATAGGTTACCAACATTTGCTCCTTTTCCAGCCGGAATTCCAGCTGCCGGCATCCCCCCTCTTCATGGTAAACCTTGTAAAATAAGAGAGAATAGCCATAAGTATTGAGATATAATGTGTAATAACAGCACATAATGCAATAAATATTGATATAAAAGCATGATGCAAAATGGACGTATCAGTGGACGACGGCGAGGCCTAGGAAAGAAGGGTACGACGCGAAGCCGGGGAAGACGCGGCATTGGATGCCCACGCGTAGAGGAGTGGGAGGGTTCACTGGTTCGGCTACGGTGTGAGGCTGCCATCGCCGCAGGGCCTGGCTAGCGGTGGGAGTAGTAGGGGGCGGTGAGGCCTCAACGGCAGCACAGCCGGCCACTGGAGGCAGGAACAGGCGGTCTCGCCGGCGATGGTTTGGGCGGCTGGTGCAAGAAGAGCAGCACTTGAAGAAGCAGCAGGACCGTTCGATTCAAATCCAACGGTTACTGCTGCTACAATCGTTTGTTGACTAAGTTGACAAGCCCTGCGTACGCGTCAACTTAGTAGGCCCACAGGTCAGCCTCCCAACTGGTGCGCCCCAGATGTCAGTGGGAGGAATCATTTTTTCACGTAATAAGGAGGCAGTTGATTGCGTGCGGCCAGGCCAGCGGAGGGAGTAGGGTGGACCGGGGAAGCTGGCGCTGCATCACAAAGAGCCACAAGAGGAGGGAGCAGGCAGTCCCACCGGCGCTAGTTTAGGCGGCTGGAGCAGGAAGATCAGAGATTGAAGAAGCACGTCGGTCGTTGAATGGACATCCAACTGTCGCTGCTGCTAGAATCGTCTGTTGATTGACAAAGCCTTGCGTAAACAAGTCAGCCTCAAAATTTGTGTCGTGTGTAGCCCATTTGCTATTATTTTTCTAATTTTTACTCATTTTCTAATTCATATGGAAATTATTGCAGCCCGTTTTCCATTTTTAGAATTGCTGCCCATTTTTTGGTCAGTACTAGGGTAAAAAAATTAACTAAATATGTGCGAAATTTTGAAAATTCACAAATTTTGGCTGGGGAACAAAATATTCTTAATCCAAAAATTAGTAGCCATACTAAAACAAATTTAAAAATAAATTAGTTCTATGTCATGTTAAATCCAATGAAATACTATAAAATATCAGTGAAGAACAAAAACAAAAAAAGAAACTAATATCCCATTTGCTATAATTGTTTTGGAATTTTCAACCCCTTTGATATTACTTTTAACAGACACTGACCATACTCTTTGGCCAGGCCGGAATGCATCCATCCTCATCTTGAAAGATTTGCAGCCAAGTAAGTCGAAGAAAACAAATAGGCCTAGCTTGGGTATTCTTCAAAAAGAAATACTGGGCTATCTATTTCCCAAAGAAAAACCTGCTGGGCTGGTCATGTCGTTAGACGGGCCACGGAGACCGCACAACCCAGTTTATAGCCTGCTCCTCTGAATTACTACTCAAAAAAAAGTTGTGCAATTCTGTCGTTAATTGGCTATACTTTAAAAATGATGTGGGTCCCGGATATCAGCAGGGTGGATTAGAGTAAAAAAACGAGGGGTGCATCTGAGTAGTAAAAGAGGCGCTTGATTGTTTTCGGGAGTGGACCTGGTGGGTCCGTACTGTCATAATCACAACTACAGTGCTCTCCCGATTCACTATGTTGACAGGGACCGTTTCGAAAAAAAACTATGTTGACAGGGCCGGACGGCGGCGCCGCGGCGAGCGCACCAAGGCGGAGGATAAAGTGTTGTCGCCAATGTGCTGGGCTGGGTTGGACATTCTTATTGAAAAATAAAAATGGACCGGAACTATTTACGATGTTGACTATGATTTGCATGGGTCCGCTGGTTGCGGGAAGAAAGTGCTGGGAGAAAGAAGACTGGTCGCTATCTTTGCCTAAGAATAATATCGACTGAATGTAATGACACTATCATAGGAAATAATATCTTCATGTTAAATCATGAATTTAAGAACTGGTGCATGAGCATTTAGCTTTATTTATTTATTTAGTTATTTATGTTTAGGGGACCATGAGCATGTACCTGGGCCAGATTCATGTGAGAGCCTCCTTTCTAGTTAATTATGGGCCCCTCTATTGGGCCTTCATCAGTGGGCTGCATGTTATCAACAAGTGGAAAATGTGTTCCATACGAAAAATAGTATGTGTTACGTACGGTACGGGGCACTATGGATCGAACAGTGCAACGACTTCCAAAACATTGTGTAGGTCGTTCTAACAACACATTTATTCAACCAATAGATGAAATATACTACTGATTGTACATTGAAAACAACAGCAGCAGCAACCATGGCTGGGGTGCAATGTAAGCGAAGGTGCCGTAAGAGTGAAGACGTAGCTCTCTGCTCCAAACCAAACATCAGCCATTATTACAAAAGGGCTACCAAAAAGAACAAGTGTATGCATCAAACTAAATAAAGATCCTACTACACCAAGTGTACGCATCTAACTAATCGCGGCTCAGTTAGACGTTACTATTTATTAAGTTGTGGAGATTGGCTGACGGCTTGAACCAAATGGGTGCCTGACGGGGAAACTCCAGCCAGCAGGTCGAAGTCTGATACTTGCGACCCTCTCTCCTACTTTGGGCTGCAGAGCATGGCGGCACATATCAGGGTATGGTGCATGCAGAGACGCATGGTGCGTTGTGTACACACAGTTTTGCCTGATGAACGAAACCGCGCTGCCATCATGATCCTTGCCGTCAGTTATCTCCTGGTTAATCAGATAATTCAGCCCGATAAACAGAGAGCGTGTACCAAGGCTACTTACCAGCCTCCAGTCAAAAATTCCTGAAGGCCCAGAGAAGCTGGGATCCTGCTCAAAGACCTTGCAGTGACTGTGATTGTATTCCACGAAACAACACGTCCGGTACGTGCAAACGATCATCAATCGTTCGCCGTCGTCTGATCGAGCTAGGAACCATCTGCAACTACCATGCCGCTTTTCTTTGAAAGGTTCTGGGATTAGGAAGGGTAGGGACACCAGGCGGCCTACAACATCATATCAAGTTGGAGTCAAATAGAAAATGGCTCTTGATTTAGTTAATCTTAAGAACAACATGTTATGAGCATGAATAATTTTCAGTAAATGTTGACAGTAATATAAGCAAGCCATCATGATATCATAGGAAAGTAACATACTGCTGTAACAGCCGATTGTAGCGATGACTGGAGTAGGCCAGCAATACGTCCAGCCATTGAAGGAGTCGACAGCGTAAATGAAGCCCTTGTGTTCAATGGCATCAGAGAACCATGGAAGATGTATGATCCTGCGATGGACATGCAGATTTATCCACTTACCGCAGTGACCTATCAGATAGGCGAGACCGCGGTTGAAGAACGCAATTAGCCTGAAGTCTTTATAATTCACAGATCTTGTGGACACTTGGCAGATTACAACCTTGAGCAAATCAAACTTGGTATCATGTTGGCTATTGTAAGATTCCGAGTATTCTCGTCATGTGCCAAAGCAAAGGCAAAGGTTAATCGAAGGAAGGGGGATCAATCACTAGGTGTAGACCTCCACGAGCATCCAGCTGCCGCGGCCGTCGACGAGCACCGTCCAAGACGTGTTCATGCCGACCCAGTATATACTGTTAATGTAGTTGAGGGTGACAGGGATCAGATTGCAGTCAAGGGGGTTGATGCTTGCCACCCTACGATCGTTATGCTGCGTGAAACGCCGCTTCAAGATCAGCGGCATCGGCAAGCAAGGAGCTGGATTAAAAGCTCGCCCGAGGGCTTTTGAGTAAACAAAGACAGCCCCGACGCAGCACGCCATGAAAGCGGCATGGTATCGAGATTGTCCACACGCGAAACAATGAGCTTGATTACCTCTGTGGGGAGCGAATTCTAGCCACTCTTTCGGCGGACACTGCTCGGTTCTGCCATTGTTAGTGCTTGGGTTTCGGACGAGGGGGAGGCGCCTTAGCGGGGATGGAAGATTGGACGAGATTATGTGCGGACAAAGATGGAGAAGCGAATATGTGCTGCGGCAAGTGGACAGGTGATGATGACTACAGCACACCGATTGACTTATGAGACACATAGCATCAGCGTAGGGTCATATCGATGCCAGACAACTTGCTTGAGTGATCACAGTACTGGTACTCCCTACAGTACCTACTACATTACTATGCCCTAACTTGCTTGAGTACAGTAGTAGAGTAGGACTCTGCTCTACTACTAGCACCGGAGGAGTAGTATATTCTAATCTAAAATAGTTACAAACTTCAATGCCCGAGCATGGAACCACTACGAACCGTGCTCAAAGACCGTGTCTACGTGGTGTTTGGAATTATATGCAAAGAAATAGCAAGATGCCCGTGCATTGCATGGCACACCATCATCACCAACTCAGTTTTTTCTCTACTCCTACTCCTATAAAAGACTCAGTTGGTGATGATGGAGGCGAGGAGGCGTGTTCAGCCGGGCGTGCAGCGGACCGCGCAGTACTATTCGATTTGTTATAAAAAAACAAAGAAGAGTAACAGAGATAGAGACTTAGGGAGGAGCACGAGGTTGTGGCAGATAAGGATGAACGAGGCAAGGCCTATCTGTAAATGTGGAGAGAGGTGCGGGTATCTTTTGTAGAATTGTCATAGTTGGCTTTCTATCCGTCAGATATAGATCGGAAGGTCTATATTACAAGATGGCAGGCATACCATCATCACCAACCCGGTTTTCTATAAGAGTAGATATAGATAGATAGAGACTAGGGAGTACTAGTAAGGACACCATCTACTGCTCCGTGTGCTACTCCTGCGCTCCATTCGACGGTTGCAACGTCCCCTACAGCCACTCCCTCCTGCGCTCCATTCGGCGGGCGCCGTTGAAATTTGGGGAGCGCACTCTTGCGACTGCTTGCAGCCACGACTTCACCGACGATGACTTCTTCCCTGACCTCGGCAACCTCTTACTCAACGACATGGGCAACAACCTCAACGCCAACGGTGCTGCTCCCATTGCACCGTATGTGTTTCTGTCTCTCCTGTTCGAAATAGTGGTAGAATTCATGTTTCTACTCTGTAACCTACTACTATACTAGTCCACATGATTAGTTTCATCTCTGTTATAAACGTCATGATTTATTTTGTGCTTATTCGGATTAAATCTCGTAGTAACTTGATCATATATTCAACTGGCGCAACGTCCCCTACGGCCACTCCCGTTTCATGCACGGCCTGGCCGATGCCTCCAAGGAGCCCTTCGTCTATTGCTATGAGTGCCCGATGCCGTTTTGGGGCTCGCCGGCGGACATGGTGCATCACCTCACGGATGCGTGCAGCGGTCACTACTGGCCCTTGGCGGAGAACATCAAGTACGAGACGTGCTACCCGTTCACCATGCCGGAGGCGCTGGAGGATCACCGCCGCCTGCTAGTCTCAGAGGAGGACGGCAGCGTCTTCCTCTTGATCGTGGGCATCGGCGAGGCCTGCGCATGCTGCCGCCCCGTCTCTGTAGTGTTTGTCAGGGGCGACGCCGCTGACGCTGACATTGACACGAGGCCGATGTACGGGTGCGTGGTCAGTGTTACTACCCCTCTGGGTCACGTGGGCGGCGACACCGGCCTCATCGAACGGACTTGGACTTTGGGGAGCTGGGACTTTCTCGCCGATGTGGACTTGTAAAACCCATGGCATCCTTTACCCGCCGATGCGGTGCATGGGGACTCCAAGGAGGTTCACCTGGACATACACATTATCAAGTTAAATGTTGATCATTAGTCTTCGCTCAATGTAATCCGCTGTCTAAGCATGTGGAGACTTCCATGCATGATCTTTCTCTATTGGAGTATCGCATGAATAAAAATGTATCCGTTTATGGTTTAGTCTAGAATCTTCCATGTATGAATTTTTCCTACAATACTGGTGAAAGACTTACGATGAACCATTTCTTACATCTCCTCTACCCCCTTGCAAGTCATCCTGATTTAATCCCTCCGTCTAGGTGTATAAGGGCATGGTTAATATTACTTAATAGTATAGCCAACTGTAGACTATAAGAAAGTGCCATGTCATCTGTAGCCAACATGTATAACAATTGATACTCAAAAACTAATTCTTAAAGATCATTTCTTGCAAAGCACAATAAGTGTTATTTCTTCACAAGTTTTGGATGCAGGTTGAACAGTTGAACGCTTTTGTTTGCAAAAGATACATTTGTATCTATTTCACCCGGATGTTTGTGAGCTCTAGATATGAAATAATATCCGAAGAAACCTACCGATACCCGTTACACATGAGATGACCCCCACATCCTTTGTCAAAATAAACAACTCCCCGATCAATGCATTTCACTCTTCGGTGCAATGCACTGGCACCTTACTACTATAGATTAGTACGACCAAAAATTGAACTAACATTATATATAGTACGATAAATGCTGATGCATGTCACCTAAAATTGTATAATTCGAAACTATGTTCAAATATGAATCCAACGATATAGTTTTTGTTGACATGCACTAACATTTTGTCAGTTAAATCTTCAGTCAAATTCAATGGGGGACTAATAAACCACGACCGATGTAGTACAAGTGTAGAGGGCGGCGCTGCACGGGAGTCTCACCCCGCTTGTGGCGCGGCAGTAAAGCCGTCATATCACAAAACCCAACCACTGCCAGTAATAAGTGGCCTGGTAAAATAAACGGACAAGCAACCATCACATCCCTCCATCTTTTTTGCATTTCATCTCTCTGCATTTACTTTCTCCAGTTCATCTTGCACACTCGATCCCTGGCTACTACTCCTAGTATCCCGAGCTACTACTCCTAGGGACAGTTCTTTTTGCGGCTCCAAAAATAAGCCGTCTCTTCCCCAGCTTTTCCCATAAGACTAGTCAAAGTGGAGAGTAACATTAAGGCGCCTCACTCATTTATTTGGGCTTCTAAACTACTAGTACTACTAGTACTCCCTTCATTTTTATATACAAAGTCACAAACTCAAATTACACGTACCAAGATAAAAATCAATGTGTGCTTTACAAGTCAATTTATTTTCTCGTTTACCGGGTTAATTAATAGGGTGCATGCACATTAGAAGAAATTGAGTGGTCGTGGGAGAGGAAGTACTAGATGAGTTTGTCATTATCATCCACTACATGCATGCTAATAATTAAGCCATGGGTTACTAGTACGAGGAAACATCATTAATATTTGTCTCGATTACTGTTGGTGGCCTTGTATAGATGCAAAATGTATTTTTTATAGTGGCCTTGTATAACAAAATGGAGGGAGTGCCTCTGTCCTGGTTTATTCGTCACCATTGTAATTTGTGGTAAATTTTGACCAAAGATTTAACTGATGAAATGTTAGTGCATGTGACATCACAAACATTTCATTAGTTAAATTTATGGTCAAAATTTGACACAGATTGCAATGGGGACCAATAAACCAGGACGGAGCTAGTAGTAAAGGGATTACACTACTAATCTAGAAGCCTAAACGAACTGGCCCCTGGTACTACTACTAGTAGTACTAGTACTCAAGTTGGAATTCCAATTGCACGGCACAACCTGTTAGGCAAAAAATTTGATACAGGGTGTAGGAAGCGATTTGGGAATTTGCATGCCTTTCCAACCAGTGAGATACTCCATACAAAGTATGAAAGAGAAATAACCACAGAGAAGGAAGCTAAAAGTAAACAATCAAACAAGCATTTTTCCATATGTTTTGCATTGAATCGTTTGACAAGCTTGACTAGTGTAGTTTTTCTACTTTTACAAAAACCGCATCGTAATGTTAAAATGTGCATTTTCCCGTACATAAGTAATAGTAGTACTCCCTCTGTCTAGGTGTATAAAGTCTTCCCTCCTACTAGGTCACGGTGCACAACCAAAGATGACTTATTCACCTGAACGGAGGGAGTAGCACAGTCTGCAAGCATATATAGAGAGAGACGTGCAGTGTGATAGTATATAGTACTAAAGTTTGTGTTGTATGCACCTACTTACAAAATGCGTACGGATACACAAGGTTTCCAAACTTTCCCTCTTACATACTTAATCAAGCACGCTAATAATTCCCGAACGTTCGGGATTTATCATTTGCGTCCCAAAACTAATGAGATCACCTTACGAAACTAAATTATACTCCCTACTAAAAGCCATGGCGCTCGCAGGAGCGCTTGCGGCGCGCCACGAGTTCCATGGTGCGCGGCCGTTTCCCAGCGCGCCGACACAACGCCTCTTCCTCAGCCTCGCAACTCGTGAGGTGCTGATTGGCGGCTTGCCAGCGGGCGAGCGTGATCTCATCGGTGTGGTGATCTGGCGCCAGCAGGTACTCCTCCTCGCTGGAAGCATGCACCCGGTCCACGTACCACCAAGCGTAGATGAGGCGCTTGGGCCCGGCTGTACTCAGGGCTTTGGCACGGGCGTCCTCCGCCACCCTCACGGCCCTTGCACGAGCCTTCTGCCAAAGAGCCAATTGCCTGACTCTCTCAGACGCGACATAGAGCTACCAGGCAGCTTGCCCTGCGGCGCGCTTCTCTTCCTCGGCCTTCTTCTCCGCCTCTATTTTGGCGTTCTCTGCCGGTGGCAAAGCCTCCCACATGGCGACATCCATTTCTTTCCAAAGCTCCTCAAGGCTGGGGGGATCGGCGGGCGGCGCGACGTTCTCCTCGTAGCGGGGAGCCGACGCTCATGCTGGCGAGATTGGGAACGCCGACGCGTCCACCTCGATGCGTCGCGGAGAGGAGTGGAACACCGATGCCTCCTCCTCGACTTGTGGCGGCGAGGAACGGAACGGTGACGCGTGACCGTCCGGGCGGTGCAGCGAGGGGCGCTTAGGGCTTGGGAGGGGCGATGCCATGGTGGTCGACGTGAGAGGGAGGGGGAGGAGATAGCGATGAACGTGAGCGTTCTTCCGAATGCCGTGGGAGGCATAGTATTTATAGCGAGCAATGGCACACCTACGTAAGATATGGACTGAGCTCCACTGACTTAATCGCAGGTTCGGCTTGCGCCAGCGACATGTGGGCCAGACCCTTGTTGGGCCCATATGTCAGTGACCCAATGCACCTACAGTTATGTAACTGAAGCAGCGTCCCGGAAGATATGTTGCGTGATTAACGTAACAGCTATGTTGGCATATTTGTTGGAATAAATTACGGGGGAGGGAATGGGTGGAAATATTGCTGGTCACAGCGGATTGGATGAGCGTGTGGGGAGGAGAGTCATTCATGTAGATTTTTTCACATGGGGTGGAGTGGTTGGACCGCCGGAGGGAGAAGGAGAGTTTGGCAGGCATATTGTTTCCCCACATGGAGAGGAAAAGATTTGGAGACGAACGGGCTTCCTGCAGGTATGGGGAACGGTGCATAATAAGTCATCTTGCATGCTGGGCTAGGTATAGTCTCAAGTCATTAAAAACATACATGCCCCACACATGTTCATATTTCAAGGTGCACTAAATTATTGCATGCGATGATTAAGGCTGGCCATAATGGTGGCATCTTAGCTGGTATCATGCACACGGGAATAGCAAACATGCTGATGTGGCAAAGAATTAAAGAAGAGAGGGGGGTTAGAGTAACTAGTGTTCATGCATGCATTGGTAAACACATTTTTTTGTGAAGAACAACAACATTAGTTGAGTACTTTTGCAGACTTCAAAAACTATTCCACCGCCTGTACTATCTTGCTAAGAGTAGGTGAAATTTTTGAATCGAGCCCTTTAAACTAGAAGGGAGGTAGTAGTACTCTAATAGCTAACCTTTTTGTGATGACAAGATAGGACATGACACGCACCTGGACGGAGGAACTAGTCTGCATTGTGCATTTAAGTTTTGTCTGAAGTCAATGTACCTCTACTTTCACCAGACTTATAGAAAAATGTATCAACATTCACAATGTCCAATAAATATTTTTACACTCATTATAAAACGTAGTTATTATACTCATTATAATCAGTATTGTAGATATTGATATTTTTAGTATAAATTTGGTCAAACACTTTGCAAACGATTGACGGGAGTAAAAAGGACCAGAGGGAGTATCATGCATGCGGAGTAGGCAAAAAAATGCTCATTTATAGCCGGTCGAAGTCTCAAAGGGCGTGACCGCGCGAGGGAGGCGAAGGTCGTGAGAGGCGCGACGGTTGACGGAATTAAGTGAAGTTACATCCACGCGCCGGCAAGGTGTGCGAACAGGAAGAAGCTATACCGTCAGGCCTATGATATGGGTCTAGTAGACATGACATCTAGCGGGTCCCGCATAGTTCTCGAGAACTCTTTGGGGGCTTGCAGCCATTTATCCACCGAGCAAGCCAGCAACCCCACGCCGTTTGCATACCCTACTCGTCCCCGTCTTCTACCTTACAATAGTTCGCTCCCAGTCGTCCCGTCCTTTCACATTAGTTTGCTCCCAGTTTTTTTTTGCGGGGTACAACAGTTCAACTTCTCCTAACCCTTCTCCAAAATCCATGGCCTCCCAAATCTCCATGGTCGCCACTGAGTACCAGGTCAGAGCCATCACCGGCGATGAGTTCATCGTCATCTACACACGTGGATCCGCGATGGTGAAAGCATGGCTTGCTCGCTTCCTACGCATGTTCAATAGTTCAACGATGAGTGGGTCGCTGGGCTAGATGTTGAGTACACCACAGTCCTGGGACGAGAGAAGGATCTAAAGGACGAAGAGAGGAAGAAGCCCACCGTGATCGAGGTTTGCGTACATAATGTTTTCTTGGTCTACCACATATGCCATGCCGACGTTGAGTGCCAGGATTTTAAGAACTTCCTCAAGGACAAAAGAGTGAAATTCATTACTGTAGACTTTAAGAACGACAGGGATGTCCTGCGTCGGATAGGTCTCATTGTAGGCCAGCCCTTCGATCTCCAGAAGGCAAGCCGGGTGTCCTCCTCTCAACCTTCAATGCGTCAATTTCGGCAGCAGCCATGATTGATCCTTCGTACGCTAAACTGAAGAAACCTCATCACGAGTTTCATCATGCATGGGAGTCAGAGACATTAGATGAAGATCACATCTTGTACGCAGTAATGGATGCCTACCTTTGTTTAAATATCTACAAGGGTTGGATGAAGAAGCAGAGCCTAGTGTCCGGTTCAAGCAAAGAAGCATCGGCGAAGAGGAAGAGGAAGAGGGACGAGGACGAAGTCGAGGACGTGGACTCGGACCGAGTAGGTGGCGATGTCGTCGCTCATGCTGGTTCTACTGCAGTGTCAAGCGGACTAGTTTCTTAGTTTATTTTCAAGGGTGTGTTGTGCTGAGGCCCCAGCAGAACTATCTTTATGTTCTTTCTCGTTATTTGAACTCTTTAGTACGTACAGTAGTGCTAGTTCTATGTCTTACTACTGTTCTTCTTGCAGTTGGTACTACTGCTCATATCTTCGTGCTCCTACTGTACTTAATTCGTTCGTACTAGTAGTATAATTTGGGTTAGTCGATTTGTGAAAGAAGTTCGACGGAGTGAAGGAAGAAGATGGCAGAAGAGGTGGAAGAAGCCCTTGTAGCCATCCATGTTGCATCAAACGGCTCACAAGAGTCGACTGACCCAAATTACTCCTTCAGATTGCAGGATCCACGTGGCATTCAAGGTCTCGAAGGTAGATTCCGCGTACGCACCCGGTTTGCGGGCTCGACGCGCGCGCGATCGGCTTCTGCCGCGATAGCCACCATGCGCGCCTCCTCTGCGCGGGCGGAGACGACAATGACACGCTAGTTCCTCCTCGCCGGCATGCTAGAGCACGTGCTCGTCCTCCTCTTCGTATGTTGCATGCATAGACGCGGCTCCACCAGCTGCTCGCGAGCTTGGCAGCGCGGCGGCATCACGAGGAGGGACTGCAGACAACGTGAGCGGGCGAGCCTTCAGCTTCATGGCACAGGGATGGCGGCGACACGGCGGTGATGGGCGAGGAATTGTTGGCTGGAGCAGGCGGGCGCCGGCATGCGCAACGGCGGTGGCAGCATATTGATGAGTGCGCGTGTGGGAGCTTACTTTAGTTTTATATAGGGTTGGTCAAACTGAAAAGAAAACCGTACTAGTACACGTAAACATTAGACTTAGGCAGCGCTTTTATTAGTTAGTACCACAGCCATGATACGGAATCATGTGCAAGCGCGTGAACCGTGGTCACGCGGTTGATCGAACGGCAAGGCCACCGTGTCGCTCAAGGACATCTACCAAACCTTTTTGTGTGTGTGAAAACAATCCCCGGATATTACTCAACTTTTTTTCCTAGAAAAGTTCTTGACGCTGCAATATTTCCATACATTTGAATTTAGCTCCAGTTCGTGTTTATTTGGATTTGGACGTTTTAGGTGCACCCTAGTTTTTTAATACTGATTTTGTGTGTGTGACTGAGAGAGAACGTGTGTATGTGCCCATATGTGTGTTGTGGCGGAAGGGCAATGTGGAGACAGTGTGCGTGTGATACAGACATAGAGAGGTGTGAATCTGCAAATGATCATGCATGAGTGAGACATAGACATATGCTGATACGTTGTGTATACATGAGAGAACGGTCTTCTAGTTTACTTGTGTGTGTGTGTGAGAGAGAGAGAGAGAGATAGAGAGAGAGAGAGGAGCATCCGTAACACAACAACCATCTCTCTCGATTCGTCCATCCCTCGCACGATCGCATGCAACACATGCATCAACGCGCACATTTTGACACCCTCACCCGGCCCCTGCCCACCTCAAGGCCCGCACAATCGTGAATACCCATTTCTCTCCTTAAGTTTGTTTTCTCTCAATATCTGACACACACACACACACACACACACAGAGACACACACAGCACAACATACACACACACCCTCCCCTGAGCACACAATTCATCCCCATCCAAGGTTATACGGCGACCACTCTCACTTGTGCTTCTTTGCACCCCAACATGCACAACACCTCAATCTTCAAAGAGGGCATCGAGCAGATCGAAGACGATGACCACACCGCGCTAGAGAATGCGGGGCCATTTGGAAGCAGGGTGATGTGACGACGGCTGACTGACTCCTCCCCCCACTCTCTCTCTCTCTCGCACAAAATTACCAATCCCTCTCTCCCACGCACAAAATTATCAATCCCTCAACCCACGATATCCTTCCCCTCTCGTCCATGTTTTTCCAGCTCTCTCATCAAACATGTTATCTCTTCTCCTTCCACGTATACAGAATCCGGATGCACACGCATCTCACATATATTACATGTCTCCATCTTTCTCACAGACCTAACTTCTTTCTCTCTCTTTCTCTCTCTATCTCTCTCTCTCTCTCTGTCTCGTTAGGTTTGTCTCCTACTCTCTCATCCACATAGATACAATCTTTCCCGCCCTATCTGCCCCATCTTCAAAAGCTCTCTCTGCACGTTTCATTCACACATTGGGATATGTCAAAATGTTGCTTCTATAATGGCTGATGTAGAGTTATGGTTGGTTTTGTTGCATCCTACAAAGTAATAACTATGAAATGCATTTAGATTCTCATTTGATTGGGATTATGTGAGTTTGAGCATGTTGTGAAGTACTATAGACCTTGTATACATCTTGGGATTCGACAATGATTGTAACTATTGAATTTTATAGACCATTACATTCAAGTCAATAGCCTAATATATTTATTTCACAATTTCAACAAATGATTAGTTCACTACAAACTAAGAAAACAAATGTGTACTCCTCCGCTTTTAT
Organism: Aegilops bicornis; assembly: GCA_021605145.1. Lineage (NCBI taxonomy): Eukaryota > Viridiplantae > Streptophyta > Magnoliopsida > Poales > Poaceae > Aegilops > Aegilops bicornis. The sequence continues at coordinate 772,943,623 of CM038675.1, forward strand.
TTAAGTCCGCCAGATTAGCATTGGTCAAAGTCAAGTTTTGTAAACTCTCAGAAAGCTTATAACAAATAATATTAACATATACAATAACAAATAAATACCATTAGATTCATTATTGAATGTTCTTTCACATCATACATATTTGTTATGGTAAATGTTTATATTTTTCTATAAACTTGGTCAAACTTTAGGAAGTTTTACTTCGGTCAAACCTAATATGCAGAGTTTACTACTACTACTCGCTAGTTGCTTAGCCGAATCACTCAACACGCCACACGAGGAGTTCAGTGTCACAAAATTTTGAGGTCGGCAGGAAAATCTCCCGCGACCCTAATTCGAGAAGTGGGAAGTTACCATCATAGCCTTCGGAATAGGCCTACCCAGCCAACCCCACCCCACCCCGGTACCCAGAGTAGTAGGGGGTTGTTTTCGTAACTTCAGGTTCACCCTACCCAGCCAACCCCACCCTAGCACCCAGAGTAGTACACCTGAATACTCCCATTTTCTATCCGCGCCGCAAAATAGACTTCTCCACGGCACCACAGCCTTCGTGCTCCTCCCCTTTACATCGGGCAAGATCGGTCCACTCCAGCAAGATTCTGCCTCATCAACGACCTCGTACACCGTGACCGGAGCCGCCCACCGTCGTCGTCGTACACGGAGCCTCTTCCCCGGCATCGTCTTCCACGGTCTCGGATCTGCTTCCCGGAAGCCGACGCCAAGCGCAGAAGTACCACCGTCGTGGACAATGAACTGACTCCCATTGCCGACCATGACTCACAGAGGCCGCCGCGACCATCGTTCTCCTCCTCGATTGGTAATGTGTGTATTGAATCACTTAGCAGTACATGTGCAGTTCCAATTTTGTTCAAACCTACCCTTCAAATTTCCTGGGTGCTATTGTTCCCGTAAAAGTAATTGGTTATAGCCTCCATTGTCCAACACAATATCAGCTTGTAATTGTGCGTCGCTCCTGTATCGCGATGTGCTTGGGTAGGTTTTTCATCTGCAACCAGTAGTGTGGCAAATGATTGAAAGTTTTTTAGAACTAGCAAGATGCCAATACGTTGCACGCATCAAGATGCATTTGTATGAGTAGTTTATCTTGTGGGAGAAAAGGATGAACGAGGGAAGGCCTTATTTGCAAATCTAGAGAGGGGTATGGGTATCTTTTTGCAAAATTCCCATTTGTTTCCTTCCTATCTGTCAGATATAAATCGGACGGCCTATATTGCAGGATGGCAGGCACACCATCATCACCAACTCTATTTTTTTATAAGAAAAACAAGTATAGAGAAAAAAGTAGACAGTAGATAAGTAGAGATAAATATTAAATATTAAATATTAAATAAATATAACAGTAGAGAAGTGAGTAGATATAGCAGAGACGTCGGGAAAGGATCACGCGCGCGCGGGAAAAAGGGGTCGGGCGTGCGCTAGTTTTGACGCGCGACGTCCGGCGCGCTTTATAAAATCCAACGCCCCCCCCCACCGCTCTGTGCCTTGCCACCGCTCTCTCCCCGCTCTGTGCCTCGCCACCGCTCTCTTCCCGCTCTTTCTCGCCTCGCTGCCGCCGCGTCGCCGGAAACTTGGGGATACCGCGGTGTCCGCGCGCGCCCCTCTGGTGGCTTCTCCGCCGAGATCCTATTCCGCGGGATGCGCCTCGGCCTCGGCAATTTCTACACCGTCAACGAGGCCGCCCGCGTGTACGACGCGGCGGTGTGGCGCCTCCGGTGGCCTCATAGAACATTGAACTTCCCCAACGTGCCGACGCAGGAGCGAGCGCAGGAGCTCGCGCCTCTGCCGCGGCTTAGCACCGACGAGGATCGTCGCTACAACTGGAGGCGGGAGCATCATCTCGGCATCGCCGAGATGGACAAGGAAGCCATGGCGCGGTGGCGCCAACACTTCTCGCAGGACATCATCAACGAGCACGAGTTCTACGCGCAAATGAGGGCAGAGAGGAATAAGAGGAGGGCGGAGCGAGCCGCCTATCGCAAGGACAAGCGTAGGCGAAAAGCGAACGCTCAATTCAACATGACGCTAGGAGCAGCGTCGCCCTGGGAATCCGACGACGACCGGTATGTTCACGCCTACAGAGGACATCACCGAGGAGGAGTCGGACGACGAGGAGTAGTTGAATTATCTTTTTGTATCTATCTATGCTGAGAACTATCCTCTACTCTCTAGTCTCTACTTCTCGATCTCAAAGATCAGAACGCTTTTTAAAGCGCCATTGTGATTCTGTTGGAGATGCTCTAACATGGCAGACGAGTGCTTTAATGTTGCCCACAAGATGCACGAGTATTACTAGTAGTATATTTTTCTTGCCATGTTGAGATTTTAAAACCACGAGTGCGAACATGCAGAGGAGCAATGAAGACCAAACACGGGATATTGGGGACATCTTCAAGGAGCGTGGCAAGTTAAAGAGGAGTTGCACCGAACCTGTAAAACGAGCTTTGGTAAGTAACACCCTTTCAATTACTTTCATTTAGCCTCATGTTCTTCGATGTGTATATGTTGTAGTTTCTGTTTTTCTTAAGCCTGGTGTTCTTCGATGTGTAATAAGAAGAGTCTTAATCGTCCTAATGCTTTCGTTTTTAGCTTGATGTAGGAAGTGGGTGTTCTCACCTTGTAGTATGTTTTTATATTTTTTTCCTTTTGAATTCAGTTCTCCGAGTTTTGTTTATCTGGCTTCTACTAAATGGATCTAGGTTGCTCTAAGTATTGATCTAAAAAAGAAGTAACTTCATGTCAGGATGCAGTTCCTGCGAGGAGGGAAGTATGGTCAACCTCGAGATCATGTTTCCAAAATGAGGCTGGATTACACACAAGGTGTAAGTTCCCTAATGATGCTGGATTAGACACAAGGTGCAAATTCCCAGATGATGCTAGATTACACACAAGCCAGGTGGAGTCGTCAGCTGTTCGTGTCCTCGTGGCATTAGTAAAGGCTGAACGAAAGCGTGCAGCAGCCCTTGAGAATGTAGCTGGGTTCTGAAGAAGTTTAAAAGAGCAATAAGATGCTCTCTTCACCCAAGCCAAAGAAGAGATGGAAGAAGCCGTAAATAAGCTAGTAGAGGCAGAGCAGGCTAGGCGTCTCCTGCTATCTAAAACTGTTGTCAATACAAAATTTCCTTCATAATAGCTAGGTTCAAATGTTTATCCAGTCAGCATGCCTGTTGTGATGTCCATGCATCTACTGATGTGGCACAAAATAATTTTTTTGGGTCATGTAATAACAGCAATTACTTTCCAAACAATAACATACGAAGCATTGGACATGGTATAGTTCACGCGCAAGCCCGACATTCCAGTTCAACTTCCACATCAAACTCATGTTCACAGATATCTGCACATTCATACATAATTTCCACAACCATGATTCACTTCAAAGCCAAAAGAAATGTGAGGAGAGTTATAAATAAAGAAAAACCTCTACTAGTTCCTGCTACCGGTCATGAGCACAACAAGTCAAGACCATGCATAAATTAATTATATTTTAGTCATTTTTGTGTTCTAAAATGTCCGCCGGCTCACGGAAGGACGTGTTGCCGCACACTGGATTCAATGAAGGCAAAGGGGCAGTCTTAAGCTGGTTGCACGCGGCGAGAAGGCGTGCTCAGCCGGGCCTGCATCGAGTGCGGCCCTCTTGGTCGGCGCACCGGTTCAATGCCTGCGCTATGAGAGGTTGCGTCCGTGTCAGAGCAATCACTCCCTCCAGTCCTTTTTTTTGGGTATAACAAAATCTCGTTTTCCATTCATATTTTACAAGTAAAATTCGTGGACAAACTTTGACCCAAAGTACGATGGGGACTAGTAAACCAGAATGGAGGTAGTAGTTTTTTTTAATCAAAGAAGGATTTCCCCTTCCGATTTTCATTACTGAAAACCAGCATCTAAATCTAAACCATAGTATTTGCCCTAGAACTACCAGGTTCAACATCTCGCAACATAAACCCATACAACCATATGCCAAGGAGGGACGTAGTACTATGAATTCCATTTTTGCTCCATACCAATCGTTCTAAAAACTACTTACTACTTATAACGCGCCATTAAAAATCTGAACTCTTAACCCCCGCTAAAAAACGATATTTTATACGTGGATACTCGATCAGTGGAAACTGGCGAGCCACCGCGCTCCAAGTCGTTCACCTGTGGTCCCGACCATCAACTTCTACGGATCAAATTATCACACGGGAGGATCCGGCGGATGAGCATGACCTGGACTACGTTGACGAGTTTAACCTCTTTGTCCACCAGGTCTTGGATGCAGGTTTGGAGTCCGGTCCGCTCTTCCAAATTACCCCACGACAGGCCCTTCTCTTTCCAGGAGGTGAGCCGTGTGGGGATGCCAGATCAGAATTCGGGGGCCGCTGCCCATTTAGGGTCACGCGGCTCGGTGATGTAGAACCACCCCGATTGCCACCCCTTTATGGTCTCCACGAAGGAGCCCTCGAGCCATATAACGTTGGGCATCTTGCCCACCATGGCGCCCAAGACTCCGCTTGCTGGCCGCCCACTACCTTCAGCTTGACATTGAAGGTCTTCAGCCATAAGCCGAAGTGGGGCTTGATGCGGAGGAAAGCCTCACACACGACGATAAAGCCGAGATGTTGAGGATGAAGTTTGGGGCCAGATCATGGAAATCCAGGCTGTAGTAGAACATTAGCCCCCGGACAAATGGATGAAGTGGAAAACCTAGTCCGCAGAGGAAGTGGGTGAGGAACACCACCCTCTCATGGGGCCTGGGGGTGGGGATGAGCTGCCCCTTATCTGGGAGCCGGTGCGCGATGTCGTTAGACAAGTATCCGGCCTCCCTCAGCTTTTTGATGTGTCCCTCCGTGATGGAGGAGACCATCCACTTGCCTCTCGGCCCGACATGGCCGGAGAAGGTTGAGGTGGGATGTGCGGACTTGGGCGCTGGAGCTCGAGAGCGCGAAAATGGGTAAGCAAAGGAGGAAGAAGGCGTAGATGGAAAAGGTGGATCCTTATCCCCTTATATGGGCGGACAAGACTATGTGCCCCCACCAGCCTGGTAAAACTCGCTTATCTCCCAAGCGCCGTAAATTAATGGCACGGTTGGGTTACCCACGCCCGTATTGATGAGAATCCCGGAATAAGGGGACACGATCTCTGCTTCAACAAGACGCGTTAAGGAAACCGCCTCGCTAAGTGCTTGAGGTGGGACAAGAAAACGATTCGAATAAAGGCTTGGCCATGGTGTGATGTCACGCTGCGAAATACGTCAGCAGATTGGATTTGTGTAAATATTATTCTCTCTACGGTGGTATGTGGAAATTATTTTGCAGAGCCGGACACTATCCTTGTGTTCAAAATCTTCTATGAAGTATTCGAAGGAGGAACCCGCCTTGCAATGTCGAAGACAATCTGCGCGCCGGATTCGTCGTCATTGAAGTCTGGTTCAGGGGCTATTGAGGGAGTCCTGTATTAGGGGGTGTCCGGATGGCCGGACTATGACCTTTGGCCGGACTCCTGGACTATGAAGACACAAGATTGAAGACTTCGTCCCGTGTCCGGATGGGACTTTCCTTGGCGTGGAAGGCAAGCTTGGCGATACGGATATGCAGATCTCCTCCCATTCGTAACCGACTCTATGTAACCCTAACCCTCTCCTGTCTATATAAACCGGAGGGTTTTAGTCCCAGAGGACTAACAATCATACCATAGGCTAGCTTCTAGGGTTTAGCCTCTCTGATCTCGTGGTAGATCTACTCTTGTACTACCCATATCATCAATATTAATCAAACAGGAGTAGGGTTTTACCTCCATCAAGAGGGCCCGAACCTGGGTAAAAACATCGTGTCCCTTGTCTCCTGTTACCATCCGCCTAGATGCACAGTTCGGGACCCCCTACCCGAGATCCGCCGGTTTTGACACCGACACATACATTTTAGTAGAACATAATTTGGTTAAATTTTTCGAATTCAACCTTAAGATTTTGAGATCATTGTATTTGTAAATCATATTATACATATAAAGGAGCAGAATTCTTTGTTGTGCTTTTGAAAGTATATATAAAAAGTGATGTATATAGAATGTAATTCCAATTGAAAATGGATCTCGCCCGTAAAAAAATAGAATACAAACGGGATTCGAATTGACTTGGCACGGTAAACGTGCACTCTGCAAAATTTGAACGAAGAAGGGAAAGTCGCAAAGAATCACCAAAACCAAAATCTGCAAGATGGAAATTACTACTGCCTATCCCTGCCACGCAAAGCCTATCTGCTAGATTTCTATAGGGTTCGATAGGGGTAGGTTCGTAATTTCACCCAAACGTGAAGTAACCGCCTCTCACCCGGATTCATACACGGTGGGCGCCAAAACACAGTGTGTCCTCAGCCGAAATCGACTCCCTCCCTGATTCATATTCATACGGCGCCAAAAACAAGCTCTCGTGGGAAAATATTTGTTGTATGCGAGATTACCGTCCTATCCCCAACCGACTAATATTGTTGTGATGTAGTAGAAATTTGAAAGGGGGCTAAGTTTGTAAATTTCCTCGCATTTGAGACAAGCGCACCTTAAATACATGGTTCCCCCCCCCCCCTTACTCTCTACCTTCCTTTTCCCCATTCGTACTTCGTGGGCGCCAAAACACCCTCTCCACCCCCACCCTCCTCCGTCCGCCGCCTTCCGCCACCCCATCCACCATCGTCCTCCTCCACCATGCCGGAGCTGATACGCCGACGCTGCCGTCCATTACAAGAGATCGACCTCTCTCATCCACGGCTTCGGACCGGGATCCTTGCATCTCGTCCTCTTGCTTCATCCCCGCCGCCCACCTTGCCGGTGCCGCTCCACGATCAGATCGCCCACCGCGCCCGCCACCATCTACCCTCCTAGATCTGCTTCCACGCCTCGACAAATTATCGCTACCGCAGAAAGATCACAAATTCTCAGCAGATGCATACACGGTGCCGCACTGCAGGCGCATTACTCTTCAGATTCTGCTCAACTTATTTATGGCAGCAAGAAAATAGATCGCCACTACTTTACTCTGATTTCTTGTCTTGGTTGCAAAGTTGCCTTTGTCCGGTTTGCACCTTCAGATTCGCCATGGCACGCTCAACACTATACTCCCAATGCTTATGGTTTTCCCCTTTTATATTCCACACTAGTTAAATCACGATGAGACTAAATTTTAAAATTGGGTGGTCGATTTTTCAGAGCTCGCCGGAGTTCGCCGGTGCGAACGAAGGGGCTCGGGTGGTTGTGGGGCCTCGCTGAACGAAGAAAACTCGACGCAGGTGGGGGTTGGGGCGGGGGTGGGGTTCGGGGTGGCGGAGGAACACAGGCGGTGGGGGCCGGTGGTCCGGCCGGCGGCCCGTGCGGTGTTCTGTCTGGGAAGAATCAGCGACGAGGAAGAAGAAGGGTTAGGAGACGTAGGATCTTCATCCAACCGCCTACATACAAGTATTTGTATAGATTCCACAATGGACTACATATGGAGCAAAATGAGTGAATCTACACTCTAAAATGTATCTCGATACATCTGTATGTGATCCATGGTGGAAATCTCTACCAAGACTTATATTTTGGAACGAAGGGAGTATGATAGTAGTACAGTATGCCCCTTGTACTGAAGATAAGCAGGGACATTTGTAGTGTAGAGGTCTATACGGTCGGTTGTGATGGAAACTTTGAGCCTCTTTGATTCGTAGGATTTTGTAAACATAGGAATAGGATTTGTAGTGACCTATCCACTTGAATCCTATAAGAATAGCAAGGAAATGCGGGGAGTTGTGTCGCATTTGAGAGTTACACTGATATTAACAGTACCACACCTTCAGTTGAAGATAACTGGTATCCGAAGCCTTTCTAGCCGTACCGGCAGTACTAGCACATATATTCCAGCAAGTTCCACTTTTCTTATTTTACTTTCATGCTTACGATTTTCCCCATTATATCTACACTATGATCTGTGTAGCTGCTTTGTGTCGCACTAGCAGCAGTCCAGTCTTGAAGCTAAAAACTGTAATGACTTACAAAATTGGCACCAAGGCATTGAGTGCCATTCTGGAAGCAATGAAACTCATACGCTCCCCACCTGTTGATTCTTGTTCAGAATATGATCCTAATGACTATTCTAACCTCAAGGAGTCAAAGGCAGATGGCTTGTCCTGTTCACCCATCAAGGTGCCTGTTATATTTTGGCAAGGTTTTATTGATTGCGGGTATCTTGCATATGTTGTCTTGCATTTCTTCTACTTTGTTGCACCGCCATCTGCTTAGTTTACTCATCATATATGTCGAGATGCCATGCCCATCCATTATCAATACATATTCCATCTGTCATCATACCATGTTTTTTCACTCAAATGTTGTTCTTGTGCATTAGACATCAAAAAGGAAGAGGGTGATTGCCGAACCTGAAAGAGCACCAGTAAAGTCCTTGAAAAATGAGGTGGTGCCGGAGAAATCAGACAGCACCCCACTTATATTGGTTGTACAACCAGTGACACAAAACGTAGGACCGACTCTAGTAGACTGTATCCATACTTCACTGGCCACACCACTAGCCCCACCACACGTGACCTGCACTCCAAAGAAAAGGTATATCAATTTCATTTGCCATAGCACCAGCTGTACCACAAAAAATCCCACTCCAAAGAAAAAGTAGAACAAGTCCACCGTCAAGACCTATCCCAATCAGAGAGACGGCCAATTCCTCGCAGATTGGAACCCCATTCCATTTATTCCCAGTTTAAAAGACAATGCTTTCAATGTTGTTAGGGACTACGTGCATATATTCCCGTCATGGGAAGATTATAGTGAAGACAAACACCATTTTCACATCTTCCTGTCCAACTTACGTGTAAGTGCTATTATTCATGGTTATTTTTTCCTGTTTTCTGCTGATTGAACACGTCAATGATTTACATTACATTGTTGTAACTAGGCGAGGGTCAATCTGGATAGTCATGACGAGCAAAGCTTGCTTGTGCTTTTCAAGGAAGCATTGCAGCAAAGATCGGTGTTACTCGAGGAAATCACACTTTGATGGCAAGTCTATAAACGAATTTCGGTGAAGTCTCCTGTGCTAAATTTAGAAGACATTGAATGGAAAACCTTTGTTATGCCTGGTCTCGCTCCTGTGATGAGGTACTGTTTATGAAATCACATGACAATTTGAACTTCTACTTTTTTGCATGTGCCTTATGGATCTTTTTTGTAGGAAATCTGCTCGAAGAAGAATTCTGGTTTGAAAAGAACGATAGGATATCGCAAATATGCTGCCCGCTGCTTTGCTCTTGTTAGTACCTGTTGTCCTGTATCACTGTACTTGCATACATACCTGGTTCATTATGTCACAGCAGTATGCATGATAGCTTGCTTATCAATTGTTCGCTCCAAATTATCTGATCTGTATGAATGGTTACATTACTTTAGAATATATCCAATGCCAATGATTTTTTTAGCTCTGCATTGTTCTTGTAAGTACATGTTGTCCTTTATCAGTGTACTTATAATGACAGGTAGTTGTTCACGTACCATCACTCTGCAGCTTATTTTCCTTTGCCCTCCATTTTCTACACATCAGATCTATATTTACTCTTACCATAAGGTTGGTAATCAAGAAGTTTAGCTGTGCATTGCTCTTGGCTGTACCTTTTGCATGTATCGCTGCACTTACATTTATAGCTACTTGGTTATGTAGCATCACTCTTCATCTTATCTTAAATATTCTCCATTTTTTCGTATATTATCACATCTATATTTACTCTTAACAAAATATAGAATAGAGGCAATGCTTATGAAGAAGATTCTGTGGTAAACTTCTTGAATTGCCCCCCCCCCCACCCCCCATCAGCATGGACAAGGCCTTTATAGAGCCTGTCTTCACCAATAATCTAAGTTTGTCCTTCTCAAGCCTTCAAACTTTGTTGTATATATTTGGTTAGGCATGACTGCAACACCTGTTTATTTTTGGTGTTTGCATCAAATTGCATGTTTAAAGTTTATTAAGTAGTTCATAAACAAAAGTTTGTCCTTCTCAATTTAAGTTTTCAGTTGTACAACCAAGTTCCTTCTTCATACCATGTAAATTAAACTATACAGAGCAAGTGATCTTCTTTTGCACTCCATGTATGCTTCTGTTCTTCATCCGTAATCCAGTGGTGTGGTGAACCTACCCACTACAAAGACAATGTCATATTCTCAGAATGACTTAACTATGAACAATGTCATATCATTCTACTATTATTTAAACTGTCACTTTATTTGCCAATCTGAAATGGGATAAATTGACAAAGACACTAACCATTGATACTTATGAGTTCTTGATCCGTAATCCATGGTGTCGTGAAGCTGCCAACTCCTTCACAATGTCATTTCCTGCCATGTCTTGACTGAACAATACCATATTGTGTTAATGCAATTTTAAACTGGTTCACTTTATTCACAAGAAGAAATGTGATGAATTGTCAAGATTGATACTTTTATGTGCAAAACCTGTCATCCGTCTTCGCTTGTTTATCTTTCCGAGTGAGGAAGATATAAGTGTTGAACAAGCTAGCCTCATCATCTTGCTCACCTGCTTGCAATCGCAGCTCCTCAAAGAGGACTAACCTTTCTTCAAATCTATAGAAGTTTTGTCGGTATTGTATATTATTTTATCGGAGAGTTTATTAGCAATCGGTGGCGATCTTTGATGCCCAGTGTATGTAATCTGATGTCTGCTTGTGCTTTATTATCATAGTGGCGAACTTTGATGCCCGGTGGATGTAATATGTCGTAATTTATTTATTGCATAGTCTAGGTTTTTTTCTTATTCACGATGCTGCAGTTATTTTACTATATATATCCTGTCTTCCCAGTAAACCGGCCAAACCGTAAAATTACGGTACATAATCGGCCGTCATGTAATCACGATGTATGATCCGCATCATGGGCCCCGTCATCTTGGTTCGTTAAAAGGCCAAAAGTAAACTGGCCCACTAGTAGATTCGGGCCTTTAATAGGCCGAGTAACCCTCGGCCCTCTTTTCGCAAGAAAACTCAATGGGCTTTTAGGAGGCTGAGAATTAGGTTGGGCCTGAAATGTGCCGAACAGCTCACGCCGGCAAAGACGAATGGACCCCGACCCATGATTGTGTGAATCAAATCACGGGCTTTTAACAGGCCAAAGTTGTCTCGGTCCTTGTTTGGCCCAATCAGATATTGGCTGCGAGCAGGCCAGATGCAAACCGGGCCGTAGTTAGGCCCAACTATATGACGGGCTTTTAACAGGCCGAAATTAATACAGGGCCAAAATGTTAAATGGGCCCTTAATAGGCCGAAACTAATATCATGCCGAATTACTAAATGGGCCTTTAGCAAGTGGGCCCAAAAGCATAGCGCCCGATTGATCGCCGAATCTGATATGGGCCATAATTGAGCCCAAAGCCTCTTAAAGGGCCGGACCTGATCTGGGCCGTAATTTGGGCCATAACATGGTAGGCTTTTAACGGGCCGGATCTCATATGGGCCATTATTAGGCCCTGAATGTGGCAGTCCATTAATGGACCAGATCAAATATGGGCCGGCATTTGGCCCAAAACATGGCAGCCAGTTAATAGGCCGGCCTACTAGGGTCCTCAAAATCTTGTGGGCCTACAGCTGGGCCAGCCCATTAATGTCGGCAAAATCTCGTGGGCCTTTACCTGGGCCGGCCCATTATGATCCGCAAGAATCTTGTGGGCCTTTACCTGGGCCGGCCCATTATGGCACATAAAAATCTTGTGGGCCTTTACCTGGGCCGGCCCATTATGGCCCGCAAAATCTTGTGGACCTTTAGCTGGGCCAGCCCATTATGGTCCGCAAAATCTCGTGGGCCTTTAGCTGGGCCGGCCCATTATGGTCCGCAAAATCTTGTGGGCCTTTAGTTGGGCCGACCATTTAAACTTGATGGGCGGTCCACGTGTCAACATATCATAGGCGCGTCTCGCCCATTGGATGAGTGACACCGCGCCAACGCGGACCGACACGTGTCTCCTCCACCAATGATGATTTTACACATGGAAAATCCCCATTGGTCGGGCTGTTAACGGGTTATCGGATCCAAAACCCGACACGATAGCTTAATGGCATTCCGTTATGGTGGATGCCACGTGTCGATCACCCTTGACGAAAAGCACTTACGTGATGCGCGATTTATCGTCATGGAAGTGGACACTTCCGTGATGATAATTTTGGTAATGTCATGGAACACTTCTACGACAGCACATGTATGACTATCTTGATTCTGTCATAAAATCGTCATGGATGTACATGCATGACAAAAAACGCACCCTACTGTGACAAACACGTATCATCATGGAAGTGTATTTTTTTGTAGTGTCATTAGTCAACATATTATTCAATAACAATTCAGCTTAGTCGACCGTTCTTTCCCTGAAAACACAACCAGCACAACTATCCAAGTTGTCCTTGGAAGCATCAGTTAGTCCATTATAAAAGATATCAAGTATTTCATTTTTCTTAAGAGGATGATCAGGCAAAGCATTAAGTAATCGGAGAAGCCTCCCCAAGCTTGTGGGAGACTCTCTTCTTCGATTTGCACAAAATTATATATTTCCCGCAAGGCAGCTTGTTTCTTATGAGCAGGGAAATATTTAGGAGAGAAGTAATAAATCATATCCTGGGGACTACGCACACAACCAGGATAAAGAGAATTAAACCGAGTTTTAGCATCACCCTTTAATGAGAATGGAAATATCTTAAGGATATAATAATAGCGAGACTTCTCATCATTAGTAAACAGGGTGGCTATATCATTCAACTTGGTAAGATGTGCCACAACGGTTTCAGATTCATTGCCACAAAAAGGATCAGATTCAACCAAGGTAATTATCTCAGGATCAACAGAGAATTCATAATCCTTATCAGTAACAAAGATAGGTGAAGTACCAAAAGCAGGTTCATATTTCATTCTAGCATTTAGAGTTTTATGTTTAAGTTTAGCTAGTAACCTCGTAAGGTCGGATCTATCATTGCAAGCAAAAAGATCTCTAGCAGTTTCTTCATCCATAACATAACCCTCGGGAACAAAAGGCAATTCATACTTAGGGGGAGAACCTTCATCATCACTATCATCAATAATTTCATTCTCTCTAACCCTAGCAAGTTGTTCATCAAGATATTCACCTAATGGCATAGTAGTATCAAGCATAGAAGTGGTTTCATCATGAGTATCATGCATAGCAGAAGTGGCATCATCAATAACATGCGACATGTCAGAATTCATAGCAGTAGCAGCTTTAGGTGTCACAAGCTTACTCAAAACGGAAGGAGAATCTAGTGCAGAGCTAGATGGCAGTTCCTTACCTTCCCTCGTAGTTGAGGGAAAAATCTTAGTTCTTTCGTCTTTCAAGTTCCTCATAGTGATCAGCAGATATAAATCCCAAGTGACTCAAAGAATAGAGCTATGCTCCTCGGCAACGGCGCCAGAAAATAGTCTTGATAACCCACAAGTATAGGGGATCACAACAGTTTTCGAGGGTAGAGTATTCAACCCAAATTTATTGATTCGACACAAGGGGAGCCAAAGAATATTCTCAAGTATTAGCAGTTGAGTTGTCAATTCAACCACACCTGGATAACTTAGTATCTGCAGCAAAGTATTTAGTAGCAAAGTAGTATGATAGTAATGGTAACAGTGGCAAAAGTAAAGATAGCAGTTTTGTAGTAATTGTAATAGTAGCAACGGAAAAGTAAATAAGCGAAGCACAATATGTGAAAAGCTAGTAGGCATTGGACCAGTGATGGATAATTATGTCGGATACGATTCCTCATGTAATAGTTATAACATAGGGTGACACAGAACTAGCTCCAATTCATCAATGTAATATAGGCATGTATTCCGAATATAGTCATACGTGCTTATGGAAAAGAACTTGCATGACATCTTTTGTCCTACCCTCCCGTGGCAGCGGGGTCCTAATGGAAACTAAGGGATATTAAGGCATCCTTTTAATAGAGTACCGGACCAAGGCATTAACACATAGTGAATACATGAACTCCTCAAACTACGGTCATCACCGAGAAGTATCCCGATTATTGTCACTTCGGGGTTGTCAGATCATAACACATAATAGGTGACTATAGACTTGCAAGATAGGATCAAGAACTCACATATATTCATGAAAACATAATAGGTTCAGATCTGAAATCATGGCACTCGGGCCCTAGTGACAAGCATTAAGCATAGCAAAGTCATAGCAACATCAATCTCGAACATAGTGGATACTAGGGATCAAACCCTAACAAAACTAACTTGATTACATGGTAAATATCATCCAACCCATCACCGTCCAGCAAGCCTACGATGGAATTACTCACGCACGGCGGTGAGCATCATGAAATTGGTGATGGATGATGGTTGATGATGACGACGGTGACGAATCCCCCTCTCAGGAGCCCCGAATGGAATCCAGATCAGCCCTCCCGAGAGAGATTAGGGCTTGGCGGCGGCTCCGTATCGTAAAACGTGATGAAACTTTCTCTCTGATTTTTTTCTCCGTGAAACGGAATATATAGAGTTGGAGTTGAGGTCAGTGGAGCATCAGGGGGCCCATGAGACAGGGGGCACGCCCAGGGGGAGGGGGCAGGCCCCCCACCCTCGTAGACAGGGTGTGGGCCCCCTGGCCTTGATTCTTTCGCCAGTATTTTTTATATTTTCCAAAAGTTATCTCCGTGGATTTTCAGGTCATTCCGAGAACTTTTGTTTTCTTCACAATAAACAACACCATGGCAGTTCTGCTGAAAACAAAGATCACCGGGTTAGTTTCATTCAAATCATGCAAGTTAGAGTTCAAAACAAGGGCAAAAGTGTCTGGAAAAGTAGATACGTTGGAGACGTATCACCGAGCAGCCAGCCTCCTTCTTCTCCGCCTCATCAACAAGGGCGGAAGAGAACCGCCCCGCTCCGGCTGCTCCGGCGCGTCGTAGTCCTTCTCCTCCGCCTCATAAGAAAGGAAAGACAACCACAGCCGCTCCGTCCACTCCGGCGTCTAGCAGTACAGCCAGAGGCGAGAGGCAATACAGATACGGTCCTTCTCTGAAGACTCCATAGAAGTTACCATACGAGAGGAGCCTGGAGGAAAACGCGAAGATCGTGCGAGCCGAAGTGAAGAACTTCTTTGAAGGGGTGAAAGCAAAGAAACATCCACCTCCGGAGGAGAAGATAGATCCGGTGAAAGAGAAGCGTACTCTGGCTGCCCTGAAGAAACCACCAAATTCTCCGGCGAAAGGCAACTATGAGCGCATTATTGAAAAGTAATTTATTGAAGCAGAGCAGTCGGGAAGTACTGTGAGTGATCAAAGGTTAGCAGAACGACGAGCTGGGAAAAAAATTGCCCAGGCTCGGCGAACAAGTGAACCAATCGTTCCCCCCGCTCCAGGTGTCTAGCGATATTGTTGCTAATGATCAGGGGATGGTGCCCGGTTATAACAATCTTGGAGATTACCTGCCCGACGATGTACATTATGATTTCTTGGAGGTGGACGAACACAAATACGAGTACGGGAAGCCTCTCGTCAAAGATAAAAGATCTCTAACAACGATGATGCAAAGATTCCATGATTGGTACATGAAAACCTGCAGAGAGTCTAGGGGGAGGAATATTTTGACGCTGAGAGTTAGGGAGGAGCATGACCTCGTTGGAATTGAACTGTTGAATGTTCCATTTGAGGAGTCTTTGCGTTTTTCAATCAAAAGGCCCTCGATAAATTAACGGTCACTTGCTACTGCCTATAAGTAGTACTACTTCTGTCATTAAGTCTCTATATATAGGTCAGCTCTTTCATTGCATGTATTTTTAATTATCCTCACTATATTATGCAGATTGAAGATCACCGAATTGAAGAAAAGACAAATCGATGATATTGGGTTCATTAACACAAATCTCATAGATGCATATATGGTTGAATTTCAGGCCAGAGATATCGGGGCCAAGTTGCTACGATCGTTTGTATTAAATCAAAACAAAGCTATAATACTCTTTCCTTACAACTTCAAGTGAGTGTTACTGTCTTGTGCATATTCGGTTTCCCTTATTAGTCAAGGTTATAGTAATGTAATTGATGAGTTATGCATGCGTGCGCAGCTTCCACTATATTCTCCTAGAGATTAAGCTTGAGCAGGGACTAGTAACCATCTTAGACTCGAGACGAAAAGATCCCAAGGAGTATGCGGACATGACTGAAATTCTAGAGAAGTAAGTTAAATCGATCATTATCGCACCATATCAGCAACTTTGTTCATTTCCTAATATCAAGTAATTGTTTTCTTTGTCTGGCAGGGTTTGGAAAAAATTCACCTCAAAAACTCCGGGACTGCCGAAGAAGCTGCAATTTAAACACCCGAAAGTAAGTACTATAGTAGCATGTTTCGCGCATATCCTAGTGAGTCAAGCGCTAGTTTCATCAATACCATTTAGCATGCTTGCTTATCAGTTTGATTGACCTCTATTTCTTGTAAAGTGGTTGTGGCAGGAACAAGGGAATGATTACTGTGGATACTACATTTGCAGTCCATCCGCCACACTAATTCGTGAGCGGGGCTACTCTGACAAAAAATAAGAAGTGCGTAAATAATAATATTCACAATTTTATTTTATTACCATCATTTGTGTTGAGTTTCATTTATTCATATATATGTATTGACCCCCTTCTTCAAATTAGATATTTCGGATGCGGGATGAACTCCTACCACCAGATCGTATGCGAGCAATTCAAGAGGAATCGGCGGCATTCTTTCTTGACCACGTGATCGATAAAGACGGAGAATACCATGTGGACGCTAAGCTCATATATAATTAGGAGATTATATTATAAGAGATAATTATATTGTATATATGTAGCCAGTAGCGATCGGATAGATATACGAGAACTTGTTGTTCGACCAATCTCTCAGAGAAGGAGAGGTGGTCGATATCACTTCTCTCTGTATGCATATGTTCATGACGATCTTCTGTTTCCTTCATATGCTTACTAGCTAGCGTGTCTAGTCCTCTCTATACGTATAGTACGTAGCGTCGATCAAGCACGGAGATAAGAGAGGACACTTCTCTCTATTAATTAGCTAGCTAACACAATATGAAACACCTAAATTAACCTCCCAAAACCCCCTAACCCACCCCCCCCCCTTCACAAAAACCCCAGCCCCTACAATGCTGACGCGTGGATGCCTATTGGTCCCCGTTGGTGCCACCAACCGGGACCAAAGGGCCTCCTGCCTGGGCTCGCCGCACCGGCCACGTGAAGGCCCATCTGTCCCGGTTTGTATAAAAACCAGGACTAAAGGTCTAGGGCATTAGTAACGACACTTTAGCCCCGGTTCAATAACCGAGACAAATGTCCCTTACGAACCGGGACAATAGGCCCTTTTTCTACTAGTGGTGGTTTTAGTTTTGAACTAAAACCATGACAAGAATTATGGAACGAAGGAAGTAAGTATGTGGTACCGCCCTTGGTTGACTCCCGTCTAGACCTATAGTTTTGAACTAAAACCATGACAAGAATTATGGAATGAAGGGAGTAAGTATGTGGTACCGCCCTTGGTTGACTCCCGTCTAGACTTATGTTCGTCTTCTGTCAATGATCTTGAGGATATTTTTGTGGCTCAAGATCAAGAACCGCCATGCATGGTGGCTGCGCCAACAGCAAGGGGAAGAAGAAGCACGACCACGGGGTGTCCAGAGATATTTCCTTGAACCCTTGTGCATGGCCCCTAGACCCGTGTGCATGTGGTATGTAGCACATATCACATGAAGAATGGTTTTAACCCATTTTTTTCAAGGGTAGGATTAGAATGTTTAGTGTGATCCCCATCGGTTGTCATACGACTCAAACGAAACCAATACAAAACCTTCAAGTCTTCAAATAACTGACGCTTGTTTTTCTTTCTAGAGCGGGGGTCAACCATTCCTTAGAAACCCATCAAGAGACCAAGGTCCTTTGATAAACTTACTAGTTGACATTAGTCTCACTAACAACATTATCAACAACACCAAAATAGGGCGTGACTTCTAGAGGAAGAACAAGGCCTGTAACGCTTGGATCACAATCCGATGGTTAATAATCAAGTGACTGGAGCTTTAAAAAAATAGTCGTGTATGATGCATAGGTGGAAAAAGAAAATTGTTGTTAGTTCCTTGTTCTATGGTTTTGGAGAGTACTTATAGTTTGGTCATGCTACTATATATCATCTTGGCATTTGTGGACTCTTGCCATTGTTGCAAAACATTGAGATATCTTGTGACTTGCAAATCGTCCTACCATGTCATTTTATTCGAAGCGGTAGATGTATAAACCGGTATCTTGCATTGTTCTTCTAAACTCAACCCTCTTCATCTCCGGCTAGGGGAGGAATTTGGTATGACAAACTACAAAGTTGGGTTTTGCTGTTTGCTCCAAGTTGGGATAGTGAAACTTACCGAAAAAAATTCTTTCAATAGTGCGTCCTAGGAAACGGACCAGGAAAATTCACTTGATTTTTATAAAGGGTGAATTTTATTTATTCAAAATGAAGCATCAATGGACACCGCAACAATGAGCACACATGTGCCCAGCCTCTACATAGCAAGGTCATATAGGACCAAAAGTATGCCTAAGCGAGGAAAAAGAAAACCGTGAAGTATCAAATCCGACAAACTACAAAAATGATCATATCCGCATCAACCATCTCATGACACCATAAGGACAATGAGGTTATTTAACAACACCTTCAGAAAGAAAGCTACACTCGAACGTCGTCATCACTGGATTGAACCCCCAAAGAACATAATCAAAGTTTCACCCTGAAAAACAAGTCCGAGCATACCCGATCAATGTTTTCAACAAAGTATTGACCCTTCTCGATAAGAGCAAGAGAGAATCATCTTCATTTTCGCTTTTCCGAAGGAACTTCATTGTCTGAAATTTGCCGTTTGATAGTACAGTGTCTCACTAACAGTATGCAAGTGAAGGCATCATCGACCACCTGCCTCAGGCCTCAGCGGTCAGCACTCAGCACACCGTTGATCCGTCGCCGTTTAGCGCGGCCGCCGCACAGGGCCGACAACAGATCCGTCTGATCGCCGGCCCCCACGACCTTGCAGCTTCTACGATGCCGCAACGGTTGCCCACGAGGGCACCATCTTTTTGGTCCATCAAGGAAATATCGGACCAGGACAGACCATTCATTCCAAGAAGATAGAGAAAAATATTACTGTAAGCTTCACTCGTCATCAGGCAACCAGACGCCATTGTTGACCATTACTCTCAAGAAATGCTTTGAATAACAAGATAGATCTGAGCCTACGTCATGCAGCATCTTCCCAAGAACACAAGCGTGGGCGCTACGGATTTGCTCACTGACGGAAGCGAAGCTTCCGCGATGATGGCACGCCGCTCATAAATATGCACCGCCGGCCGCCCCTCCGCTCCTCAGCACCACAAACACATCGGCAGGGAGGATCCAATGGATATGGAGTCGTCGTCGGTGGCGGTGGTGGCGGTGCCGTTCCCGATGCAGGGCCACCTCAACCAGCTGCTGCACCTGTCGCTGCAGCTCGCCTCGGAGCCTCACGGGCTGGACCTGCACTACGCGGCGCCCGCGGCGCACGTCCGCCAGGCGCGCGCGCGCGTGCACGGCTGGGACGAATCGGCGCTCCGCTCCGTCCACTTCCACGAGCTCGACATCCCCGCGTTCGCCGCGCCGCCGCCCGACCCGGACGCCGCCTCGCCCTTCCCCACCCACATCATGCCCATGTTCGAGGCCTACGTCGCCGGCGCGGCCGCCCCGCTCGCCGCGCTCCTCCGGGAGCTCTCCGCGTCCCGCCGCCGCGTGGTCGTCCTGCACGACGTCCTCAACGCCTTCGCCGCCGTCGAGGCGGAGCGGCTGCCCAACGGCAACGGGGAGTCCTTCGGGCTCTACTGCGGCGCCGTGTCGTACATGGTCGGCATGGTGGACGCCGGCCACCGCCTCCTGCGGGACAGCGGCCTCGAGTACGCGCCCATGGACAGGTACGTGTCCAAGGAGTTCATGGAGTGCGCCAAGAGACAGTCCAGCATGGCGCAGTCGGTCTCGCGCGGCGGTGGCATGATCGCCAACACGTGCCGCGCGCTCGAGGGCGACTTCGTCGACGCCTTCGCCGACACCCTCGCCGCCGTCGGCCAGAGGATCTTCGCCGTCGGGCCGTTGAACCCTCTGCTGGAGCCGGGGCAGATCGACGCGAAGCAGGGCAAGCGGCACGAGTGCCTGGACTGGCTCGACAAGCAGCCGGCGGCGTCGGTGCTCTACGTGTCGTTCGGCTCGACGTCCTCACTCCGAGGGGAGCAGGTAGCGGAGCTCGCCGCGGCGCTGAAGGGCAGCAAGAAGCGCTTCATCTGGGTGCTGCGCGACGCCGACCGCGGCAGCGTGTCCACGGACGACGCCGACAGCCGCCGGCACGCGAGGCTGGCGTCCGAGTTCGTCGAGCAGGCCCGGGGCACGGGGCTGGTGATCACCGGGTGGGCGCCGCAGCTGGAGATCCTGGCGCACCCGGCCACGGCGGCGTTCATGAGCCACTGCGGCTGGAATTCCACCGTGGAGAGCATGAGCCACGGCAAGCCGATCCTCGCGTGGCCGATGCACTCCGACCAGCCATGGGACGCGCAGTTCGTCGAGAAATACCTCGGTGCCGGCCTCCTGGTGAGGCCGTGGGAGAAGCACGGCGAGGTGACGCCGGCCGCGGCCATACAGCAGGCGATCGAGACGGCGATGGTCGGCGAGGAAGGGCTCGCGATGAGGCGGCGCGCCATGGCGCTCGGGGAGGCCGTTCGCGCCTGCGCGGCTACAGGCGGCTCATCGCGCAAGGATTTGCAGGATTTCGTTGCTCACCTCACTAGGTGATATCGTGTCCTTTTCTATTTCTTTTTCTTTTTCTCTTTTTCGATAAAACTTGCTCACCTAACTAGTGATATAGGTGATACAAGGGTAATAAAGAAAGGAACTTCCTGCGTCTCAAAGTGTACTCCCTCTTTCCTAAAAGGAAAAAGTCCAAAATAAACCTTGAACTCGTAGACGAAAACTAAATTGAACCATGAACTTCCAATCCCTGAAATCAGCATACCGAACTCTTCAATCCCGGTCTATTTTGAACCTTGAGAGTGTTTCGCTGCTATTCGCTGACGTGACAAGTCAAACTGGGCCGGCCCATTAGAGCACTTTTGGTTTTCTTTTGTTTCTTTTTTTCATATTGTTTGTTTTCTTTTTACTTTTTTTACACTTTTGACATGTTTCAAATATATTATGTACATTAACACACACATGAAACATTTTTTGATACACTATTGATATTTTTCAAATACATTATGTATATTTTTAAAATACATGTTTAAAACATTTTATGAATAAAGTAACATATTGCCAAATACACGTTTAACATTTTCTAAATGACAATTAACATTTTACAAAACTATGTAAACATTTTTCGACATTGTTTAAAAAGTTTCTCCCATTTTTAAAAAATCAGAAAGTGCTTGCATTTATATTTTGTTCAGGTTTCAAAATTTGTTCCCGTTTTAAAAAAAAATACGTTTAGAAAAGTGTTCACTTTTCCAAAATTGATTCTGTTTAAAAAGTTGTTCGTTTTCACAATTTCTTTTAAGTTTTCCATATTTGTTTGCGCTTAAAAAGGTATTTTCCTAATCTCGAATTTGCTGTTTGTGATTACACAGCCGGGCCTCTCAATTAATCACTAACAGCCAATTGTCGAAGTGTCTTGCCTGTTGAGTTCACCAGCCCTAGGTCTCAAGTTCGACTCTCTGGGTTGTATACTTTTTGTATATTTTTATGTCGCGCGTTATGATAAAGAAAAAAAAAACTGCTCCGCAATCAACAGTTCTAATTTTTACGGTATTTTTATTGCATGCTGCGTATTACAAAAAAGAAATAAAAATAAACGGAACAAAAAAATCTCGCTACGTGCCGGTTGGGCCGGCCCAGTCGCGTGCACAGTCAACAGTCCCGGGATTCAACCCGCCACATCGACAATCCTTGTTTGGGAGCTAATTTTTTTAAATAATACATTTTTTTATTAATTTGCACAAATATTACGCGTAAAAAATTATTTTTAAAAATAATACACCGTCGGCCCACAAAGAGGCCGATTGGTCCTAGTCGGCCCACAAGCCGACCGGGGTCCTATTCGCTTTGCAGTCGATTGTCGGCCATCAGATCAAGTCCGTCGGCCAGCCGGCCGATAAGGTCGATCGGCCTCATTGTGGCCGACAGAAACTAATTGGCTCATTGTGGGCCGACAGGAACTAATTGGCCTGTTGTGGGCCGACTGGTGCATGCATACCACACTACAGTTTTTTTGCCCCGTATGATTTTTTCTTTCAAAACTATGACATATTTTCCTGCCACTGCTCTCGCCACCCGCTTTCTCATCCACCGCTTTCGCCATATGTTCCCGCCAACTCTTTCCCGCCACTGCTTTCCGCCATATGTTCCCGCCAACTCTTTCCCGCCATATCATTGCCGTTCTTTCCCGCCATTTTCTCCTCTCTACCTATAAAACCCCCTTCAGACGGAGGTGGATAAGCATTCCAGTGTAGTTTAGTTGAGATGTCCCATTATCCTTTCGATCGTAGTTTTCACCCTCGGATGAGCAGGACTCTTTTGAGCCTAGCTACCGATTTCAGGATGGACAATAGGGTAGTTCCATGGGACGAACTCACCGGTAGTGACACCATAATGAATGAGTTGGCTCACCAATTACGTAGGTCTGGGTGGCCTTAAAGGACCTATGAGGAGGTACGTAAAGAACTTCTTAGGTTGCATGAAAGGTGGGAGAAGGTAGTAGTGCCAAGAGTGAAACTTTCGGAAGGATTGCAGCAAATAATCCATGTTTATGGACTGAGGAGAGCGAGGACGAAGATGATATCTTCATGCCGCCGCTTCCGGGTTCTCGCATACTCGAAGGGCAAGAGTTCTTCATCATCGAAGGGCAAGGTTTACGCATCGTCGAAGGGCAAGGTTTACTGCATCGTCGAAGGGCAAGAGTTCTTCATCGTTGAAGGGCAAGAGTTCTTCATCGTCGAAGGGCAAGAGTTACGCATCGATCGAGGATGACGATGATGACTTCATGTAATTTTTATGCTGTATTTTGTGAGTTCAACAGACGCACTGCTTAATTTAGATGTAGTTCTATCTAGTTGTTTGTAATGTCTTGTTGTATGAGCATTATGTTCTATCAAAATATGATCTTTTAGTTTGGATAACATAGTACTAAAATAGAGTAGGCATATGTCTCACACATAAGTACATAGTCATTTGTCTCATACATAGAATAGACATAAGTCTCACACACAAATAGATGGTAATGTCTCTACTGATAGATGGAAGCGTCGGTGTGACGTACGGCTTTGGCGGGAGGCGGATCTGGAAGCGGCGACCATCCCCACCTGTTGGGTGCCCTAATGTGACGAGAAGGAATCTCAGACTCTTCCTGGTCATGCTGTGTATCCTGTGTGGGGCCTGGTGGAGGAGTCGAAAATATGTTCATCCACTGGGTGTGCTACGACATCTCGAGCTCAGTATGTTCTCCTCGGGATGTTGATCACTCCCCACGTATCATGTGATGCCGACATAGACGCTCGATATCCGTAGGCTCCTGCGCGATGGAACGTTTCATCATGAAGAATGAGGTTGCGTCAATTAATATAGAAAACAATAAATATGAAGACACATACCTGCTGGCTGTGACGGCTGCTCTGGCTCAAACACGAAGCTGGACGAAGGACCGTGCTGCTGTGGCTGTGGAGAAAACATGAAGCTCGACGAGGGACCGTGCTGCTATGGCGGTGGAGCAAACACGAAGCTCGACGTGGGACCATACTGTTGTGGTTGCTGCCACGTTGAACTGCCAGGTTGGTCGTGACGGGTGGCTGGTTGATGTCGGTGCTAGACGTGCACGTGGTTGATGTCGGTCGTGGAGTGACGCGTTGCCGCTGCTGCTGATGATGAACAACATCGGTTCTCCGGGTGCACGTGATAGCCTCGTACAGTCCGTATCTTGTTCTCAATTCGTTCCAAGAAGGGTTGTAGCAATCGAACGGTGTCAAGAAGAGGTCCGGATAGCGTTGATCGTCCAAAGGTGGTCACGTCGTTGTAGAGGTCGTGTCAAGGTAGCTCGCAAATTTCCATGACAATTAATAATGTACATCTCTTGCACGTCAAAGTATATGACAACATTACTTAAAGAAAATATATCTTATCAGCGTCGCCTAGAGCCCAAGTGTCATGGCTCGGGTACATATCCCATGGAGTAGGATCCGGTATCTCCTC
Organism: Aegilops bicornis; assembly: GCA_021605145.1. Classification (NCBI taxonomy): domain Eukaryota; kingdom Viridiplantae; phylum Streptophyta; class Magnoliopsida; order Poales; family Poaceae; genus Aegilops; species Aegilops bicornis. Next base: position 772,967,947 of record CM038675.1, read on the forward strand.
TGGGTGGGAGTGCTCAACGATGCGTAACCATGTTCCGGTCATGTAGCGCCACAAATAGAGATTGAATTCATTGAGATCAAAATTGTGATTCTCGTGCCATAGATGCGTGTTTGCTGTCTCTCATTCTATAACATACGGCTCTAGTCTAATTAGCTACCAGCTTGTCCTGGTCATGCCCTTCCTTGTCGTCCTAAAATTGTGGTGTGTGTTCAACAATTACCTAAAGCTTCGAATGGAGTACTATGAAAGATAATGCAACATTGAAAAACTTGTTAATACATGTGGATGTGTGCTGGCAGCGGGTTCTTTATAGGGGGAGGCAGCTCCAACTGCAGAAGACCAAATTGCCTCATAACCCTCTGTTGTGCCATCTCCTCGACGAAGACATCGAATATGATCTTTGATTTTGTCATCCAGTAATCGCGGTCCCTTGTGCATAGCACAGACATACCACCAGGGTATCTCGCTTGTATGGCTGCTTCCGTGTAGGGCTGCAAGATGACCCCGGTGTACGAATCACACTGCTCGTTCAATGCTGTGTATGCCTTCCTGGTCTGATTACTAGCAAAGCGTCTCTGCAGAAAACAAAAGTTAGTAGCCGCTAGCATCGAACTATCTCTTGTGCAGAAAAAAGTTGCATTAAACTATAACACGGTGCATACCTCGCGACGTGTCCAACACAGATCGAAAGTAGGCATGTCGATGCCGTCCAACATCAAACATGGCGCCTATAGGCTCACGAACACGGACATCCGGTCGCCCTATAGAGAACCTCTCCCACGACCACAGCTGTAGGAATAGAGGGCATCCAAGATGGGCTGGCTTTGTCGATGTAAGGCGGCAACCGTTGCACATACCTCGGTATGTAGCCGCTTAAGACCGCCGAACCCCAACTCCTCCGTCTGATCTGATCCATCGTCTGGCGCCGCTATCTCGAGTGCCATAGGGATGTAGTGCGCGCTAATAGTGGTGACATGGTTCTTCGTGAACATCACCTTGCCGAAAAGCCACATTAAGTAGGCCTTGAGGCTCCGAGTGATCTGTTCCGCAGTCAACGGCGCCTGGAAGTTTTTGATCTGCATTAAGTAAAGAGAAAGTTTTAGTAAGCCGCAATTATTTTCTGTAAAACCATATGAACTATAACTTGAAGATGAGAGGTAGGGGAAATTACCCGGAAATTGAGAAACCACTCATACTTAGGTCCGTGATGCTCCCATGCCGGATCCGGAGCATCCGGAAAAACACCATGAAAACGTTGTGTAAGAGCTTGCTCCCAACCAGCCGGTGCATCCAACGGTCCTATGGCATGACCTGCCAACGGTAGTCCGAGCAAAAGTGACACATCCTCCAGAGTAGGAGCCATCTCTCCCCATCGGAAGTGAAACGTGTGGGTCTCTGGCCTCCTCTCCCCATCGGAAGTGAAACGTGTGGGTCTCTGGCCTCCAACGGTCCACTAAGCAGCTCAGCAAGGACCCGTCGATGGCGAGACGTTTCTCACCCGGGATAGACTCAACCAGACGCGCGAAAGGTAAAAGACCGGCCCATTTCAACCTTCATCAGAGAACATTTCGGATAGTGTCTCCCATTAATATGCATGTCGCAGTGCAAATTAACAAAGCACGTACCGCTGAAGCCATCCTGGGTGTATCATCCAGTTTTCCTTAGGAGTGCGAGTGACCAGAGGCTCAAGCTTGCGCTCATACCATATCGCAGCACGATGACCCCTATCAATGTCCCCATTCAGCAACCACATTCCCGACATTCCTGCACATAAAAAATTCAGAACATAGTGACACACTAAATACAAATTCAGAACATAGTGCCACACTTAATAAAAATTCAGTACATAGTGCCACACTTAATAAAAATTCAGAACGTAGTGCCACACTTAATAAAAATTCAGAACATAGTGCCACACTTAATAAAAATTCAGAACATAGTGCCACACTTAATAAAAATTCAGAACATAGTGCCACACTTAATAAAAATTCAGAACATAGTGCCACACTTAATAAAAATTCAGAACATAGTGCCACACTTAATAAAAATTCAGAACATAGTGCCACACTTAATACAAATTCAGAATATAGTGCCACACTTAATACAAATTCAGAACATAGTGCCACACCACACTTAATACAAATTCAGAACATACCATCGCTAGCTTAGCTTCTTCCTCTCACCCTTACTCCTCTCGCCTCTACCTCCTCTTCGTCCCCGGTTGCCTCGTCCACGACCAGTGATGAAAGTGGGACAATTAGTGTCCCTATGGCCAAATTCATTGCATAGAATGCATTGCCTAGTCGGACCCCGCTTCAGATTCGTCCATATCATTCCGGATACCGACACTGCGGTTCTGCCTCTACTTGTACGCATATGCTCGGGTTTGGAATGTAACGCCTTTCGGCGGGGTTGACGTTGTTGAAATTACCCATTGATCGAAAACCCATCAGCTCACCTGTCCGGTATTGAGAATGACTCTTTCGTAAAAAATGGAGACACAAACGATATTGCATCCATTCCAAGCTGCCCGCAAGCGGCAAGTACATGTGAGCAAGGTAGGTGAAGCAATTTGGGTTTGTTGCATGTGCACTCACACGTTGGCCAGGCTTCATTGCCAATTTTCACCTCATGCGTCCTCAACTCATTTGCACATCCGAATTTGTTGTTGGCTAAGCGGACCTCAAACCTTCTTTCTTGATTACCGATGGCGACTACAGTGTGTAACCTAGCTTTTTGCATCTTGTTGTCCATATACTTCGTGACTCTTTCACAGTACCGTGTATTTGGGTTGTTGAAGATATGCTGCTCTGCTTTTTGACGTCTATCTCTGAAATACTTGACGGTGCCATAGAAAATACCCTCAACAATGGCTGTAAGTGGCAATGCCCGGTTTCCTCTTAGGACAAAGTTGTATGTTTCCGCGAGGTTCGTTGTCATGACACCGTACCTTGCTCCATGTGTGTCATGTAGCAAAGACCACCTCTCCAGAGGCTCATGCTCTATCCACTGCTCGAAGGTTTTAATCGACCTCCCGAGCCTTCTCCTAGTACCAGGTGGATCAAAGCCTGGCAGGTCACATAGCCCAACAGGCTCCTCCTCCACGGCCGCTGTTCCTGTTGCCAACTGTGCAGCTACTGCTTCAACATGTGCCCTCACCGCTGCATCTCTTGCAGCTTTCCTGTCCCTCACGTGTCTCTGCGTGCACACATTAAGTCTGTTGCGTATCAAATTGTACTTCCATAACTGATTCTCGCTTGCGAGTTTTTTGAACAGATTCATCAGGTTCTTATTTCTAAACTGCGAGAAGAAATTAGCAACCAGATGGCGCAAGCACCAACGGCTCTGCAAGTCCTGCCATGGAACTTGTTCCTCAGGGCCTGGGTTTGTCAGTGTCCTTATCGCACTGAGTATACCTGCATGCCTGTCATGAAGGATGCACACATTGGGATTCTCCTTCACAACTGATATTTTCAACTGCCTGAAGAACCATGTACAACTTCCAATGTTCTCACTCTCCACAAAAGCAAATGCGAGTGGGACGACTTGATTTTGGCCGTCTTGACCTATGGCTGTCAGGATCTGGCCCTTGTACTTGCCTGTGAGAAAAGTACCGTCAACACATATCATCGGTCGGCAATGCCTGAAAGCTTCGATGCATACACTGAAAGAGAAGAAGAGACGATGCAGCTGTTGGAAATATGCCCTAGAGGCAATAATAAATTAGTTATTATTATTATATTTCCTTGTTCATGATAATCGTTTATTATCCATGCTATAATTGTATTGATAGGAAACTCAGATACATGTGTGGGTACATAGACAACACCATGTCCCTAGTAAGCCTCTAGTTGACTAGCTCGTTGATCAATAGATGGTTACGGTTTCACGACCATGGACATTGGATGTCGTTGATAACGGGATCACATCATTAGGAGAATGATGTGATGGACAAGACCCAATCCTAAGCCTAGCACAAAGATCGTAGTTCGTATGCTAAAGCTTTTCTAATGTCAAGTATCATTTCCTTAGACCATGAGATTGTGCAACTCCCGGATACCGTAGGAATGCTTTGCGTGTACCAAACGTCACAACGTAACTGGGTGGCTATAAAGGTGCAATACGGGTATCTCCGAAAGTGTCTGTTGGGTTGGCACGAATCGAGACTGGGATTTGTCACTCCGCAGACGGAGAGGTATCTCTGGGCCCACTCGGTAGGACATCATCATAATGTGCACAATGTGACCAAGGAGTTGATCACGGGATGATGTGTTACGGAACGAGTAAAGAGACTTGCCGGGTAATGAGATTGAACAAGGTATCGGGATACCGACGATCGAATCTCGGGCAAGTAATATACCGGTAGACAAAGGGAATTGAACACGGGATTGATCGAATCCCCGACATCATGGTTCATCTGATGAGATCATCGTGGAACATGTGGGAGCCAATATGGGTATCCAGATCCCGCTATTGGTTATTGGCCGGAGAGGTGTCTCGGTCATGTCTGCATGGTTCCCAAACCCGTAGGGTCTACACACTTAAGGTTCAGTGACGCTAGAGTTGTTATAGGAAATAGTATGTGGTTACCGAAGGTAGTTCGGAGTCCCGGATGTGATCCCGGAAGTCACGAGGAGCTCCGGAATGGTCCGGCGGTGAAGATCGATATATTGGACGAAGGGCATTGGAGTCCGGAAGTGTTCCGGGGGTACCAGGCTATGGCCAGCTGAAAGGATCGATATAGTTGACTAGAGGGGGGGGGGGTGAATAGGCAACTAACAATTTTTAATCTTTTCTTTACCAATTTAAACTTTGCAATAATAAAGGTTGTCTAGATGTGCAACTAGGTGGACAACCTATATGATGCAAACAACACAAGCACAAGAGCAAGCAAAGATAGGAACACAAATAAGCTTGCACAAGTAAAGGGATAAGATAACCAAGAGTGGAGCCGGTGGAGACGAGGATGTGTTACCAAAGTTCCTTCCTTTTGAGGGGAAGTACGTCTCCATTAGAGCGGTGTGCAGGCACAATGCTCCCCAAGAAGCCACTAGGGCCACCGTAATCTCCTCACGCCAAGCACAATGCAAGAGCCGTGATTCCACTATTGGTGCCCTTGAAGGCGGCGATCAACCTTTACAAACAAGGTTGGGGCAATCTCCACAACTTAATTGGAGGCTCCCAACAACACCATGAAGCTTCACCACAATGGAATATGGCTCCACGGTGACCTCAACCGTCTAGGATGCTCAAACACCCAAGAGTAACAAGATCCGCAAGGGATAAGTGGGGGGAATCAAATATCTTGTGGTGGAAGTGTGGATCGGGCCCTTGTCACCCAATCCCGAGCAAATCAACAAGTTTGATTGGCTAGGGAGAGAGATCGGGCCAAAATGGAGCTTGGAGCAACAATGGAGCTTAGAGAGAGAAGAGGTGGTCAACTAGAGGTAGAAGACGCCCCTTATATAGTCGTGGGAAAAATCCAACCGTTATCCACATATTCAGCCATGACGCTGCGTGGTACTACCGCTCAGTGGCGGTACTACCTCGAGGCTGCAGCGGTACTACCGTGGCGGACCATGGTACTACCATGGCAGCAAAGACAGGCCGAACTAGCGACTAAGGGCAGTACTACCGCTATGCGGTACTATCGCTCCCCTTGCGGTACTACCGCAAGGCGGGAGAGTCACGGTTCGGGGAGGGCGCGGATGAAATAAATTACATCCGTGCCAACTTCCGCTGAAACTGCGGTGGTACAAAGTCCGGCGGTACTACCGCTCCCGAGGAGCGGTACTACTGCGGGTGCCTACTACCGTGAAACTACGGTACAAGGTAGGAGGGCCACGGTACTACGGCTCATAGGGAGCAAGATTACCGTGGGCTCATGGTACTACCATTACGAGCGGTACTACCGTGGTGGGCGCGGATGTAAAAAATTACATCCGCCCCTACTACCGCACCGGAGCGGCACTAGGCCTGGGAGCCGCGGTACTACCGCTCCAGAGGAGCGGTACTACCGTGGCACCCAGCGGTACTACCGCGTGTACTTGCGGTATTGCCGCAAGTACAGCAGTAGTTGTCAGATTTCCGCACAACCAAGATAATGAAGGGAAGCTCCAAAATGCAAGGAAAGGAGGGACATGTGTACGTGTTGATTCCGCCCAAACCTTTCCGACGCGGACCTCCTCTTAATAGTACGGCTCTCCTACGACTCAAATCCACCAAAAAGAAACGTAGGACGACGCCGTCTTCAATAGTCTCCGAGGGGCACCGAATCTTCTCGAGCCTAGTGATGAACCATCTGAGGAACTCAAAGCATATGATTAGTCCGCAAAAGTATCGTCATCAATCACCAAAACACTTACGGGATAAATATGCCCTTACAATCTCCCCTTTTTTGGTGGATTGATGACAATACGGGATTTGCACAAAGATACGATAATATTGAGCAAGGGCAAACCCCTCCTCTCCAAAATATAGACGGGCTCCCCTAGATGTGTGCACCCTGGATGAATGCTTTGGACTGCATAGCACACATACTAGGATCACCACTCCCCCTATATTTTAGAGACAAAGGCACGAAAATTAATATCTAAGCAAAACATGGCACAATATAACACAAGCTCGCTAAGATAGATAGAGTGCATATGTCTTACACCATATGAAGGACAACCGAGAAAGCAATAAACACACCAAACACGAAGACGACACACAACTCGCAAATCCCTACACTCTCTCCCCCTTTGGCATCGAGACGCCAAAAAGGCAGAGAGGATACCTACACACAAGCGATGGCTCAAGTAGCAGGGAACTCATCCCAACCCTCTCCGTCGGACTCCTCGGCAGTGAGGCGGACTCCTCGGCGTCCTCCTCGTAACCAGTCCACGGTAGCCTTGCTTCTCCATCCACTCGGCCTCTGGAGTGATCGCTCCTCGAGACCTGCGGACACATCCCGTCCCATAGAGCTGCAAGATCTTCCTGTCCCGGCGACGACTCTCCTTGGACGCCACGTGAGTCCTGTGACGCCCCTTGGCTTGCATGCGTAAAAGAGTCTTCATCTTGTCCTTGACTTCTTGGCCCACGAAGGCATAGAGGAACTCTGGGAAGGCCTAGCAAAGACGGCCCTCAGCATCATCCCTAGCGCCAAAGATCCTCCTCATCAACAGCAGCCCTAGCAGCAGACGCCAAGACGAGTAGTAGTGTTGGCCGGTTGGACTTGACACGGAGACAGATGGGATCATGGCGAATCGATGCGAGCAAGGAACTCCTCACCAGGAACATCTTCTCCCACGTCTGCGAGATCAGCAGAAGCAGATAGGGCCCATAGATAGGTACCTTGCGGTTGAACACACAAACCGAAGCTCACACCACATGATGTGTGAGACATCAAGTGGCTGAGTCTGAGACACACGAGCCTCCTTGCAAATGAGCATCATATCCACCATATAGGCATGAACCTTGTCCTTGTCACCAATGCGAGGGAATAAGGAGTTGCGGAAGATGCGATACATGATATCCAGAAAAGAGTTGAGCACAAACCCCGTCTTGCCATTGGGAAGCGACTTCTCAACATAGTATGGCTGAAGCTTGTCCTTGTTAGCAGAGTCGGATTAGCATGGGGCGAACACCCACCGGAGAGTCGAGCCCGTCATCGTGAACGTGAAGCAAATCCATGAACTCCTTCCAGTGTAGCAACAAGATACGGCCATTGGACATCCAGGACATCCTCCGCTCCTCATTGGAGTGAAAGTATACGGAGGCAAAGAAGCGACAGATAATCTCCGGCTCATAGTCACGGCGAACGGATATCACATGCACAATACCCAAGTGCTCGATCCAGTCCAGAGCCTCTCCAAACTAAGTACGGAACGTGTCCGTCCTCATGTGATGCATATCAATCCATTTCACATCCACATAGGTATTCTGCTTGTTTTTGATGACATCCAGATAGATGTTAGTCTGTTGCTTGTTCTAAAACAGCTCACAGCCTCTGACAGAGGAACGAGGGTGCACATACGGGTGGAGTTGCCTGAGACGGATATACTCAGATTGGGGTATCTCGTCCATGCCCTTAGCAGGCTCCTTGTTCTTGCTAGCTGTAGTCTTGACATGGCGCTTGGGGGCAGAGGAGGAGCCCTCTGGTGCTTCACCGGGGTTGCGCAGACGCTTGGAGCCAGTGTCACGACTAGGATTGGACCGGCGAGAGCCACCACCTGAGACACACACGCAAAGCAAAAAAGACGCAAAGAAAATCAATGCAAAGGCCACAATGAAGCACAAGAAACACATAGGAGATATATGAGAAAGTTGGCATGCAATAGGTGTGAGCCATGGTAGGACTGCCACTGCCTGCGGCACTAAAGCATTAGTACTGCTCCAAACGCGGTAGTACCGTGCGAGGTCACGGTAGTACCGTGGTTGGAGCGGAAGTAGAGCTTTAGTGCTGCATGAGCAATGATAGTACCGCACGAAGGCGGTAGTACCGTGCAAGCGGTAGTACCAGCGCCATCCGGTAGTAATGCCGGCGTCAGCGAATCCCACTAGCGATTTGAATCTGAAAAGAACCGCTAAACAACGGCGGTGCTACAGTTGATCAGATCTAGCGCATGACAACAATACACATATAAATCCTATGCAATACCACACTCCTTCATCCTATTCTTGCGAGATTAAGCCTATCAATCTCAAGAACACACAAGCCTCCCCCAAAACCTAGAAACACCAAACACCATCAACATGGAGAGGGAGTTGGGGAAAAACCTGGGTCCATAGCAAGAGCACGTGGTGGGGAACGATCCCACCGGTCGGAATCACGGGAGGGCGGCCGATGGAGGAGATCCGGCGAAGGATGCCGGTTCCGTTCTTGAGCAAGGGAGAGAAAGAGGCGACATGGGGAGAGGACTGCGAATGGGTATGGGGAGTTAGAACTCCCCCTGCCCGTCCTTATCCCCACGCCCTCGAACCGTCGCGGTAGTACCGCGTATCATCGCGGTAGTACCGCTCGGGCAGAAGTTCCAAGACCGAGGCAGTAGGTACCGCTCAACCGGCGGCGGTAAAAATTACTGCCGTGAGGTCAGTAGTACCGTGCTCCCGCAAGCGGTAGTACCATGGCATGCTGCGGTAGTACCGCAGCTGGCCGCGGTAGTACCGTGAACTCAAGTCACCGCAAGTTTCAAAAACGAGAAGAGGGCCTTTGCAAGGAGACTAAACACACACAAGAAACCACAAGATCTAGCACAAACCAGAGGCAAAAGACAACAAGAAACCACCAAGCGACAAGGCCTCTCAAGGAGAGAGAGGCGGTGGCAAGCCACCTATGTTTGAGTTGGATGGTATGGCACCGAAGAATTATCCTTGGGCCCATGACCAAAACTCGTCTTTGGAACACAAGTACCATAAAAATGGCTAATGTGAAAGAGGTGATCGATTTATGCATAATGGGGGAGGGAGAGTTCATTGAGAGAACAACACTCCCCTATGTCCATGCCTACACCTAAACTAGACACCAAGTTGAGTGTGGTGGGGAGTGCATGGGCTCAAGTCACATTGCTCAAATCGATGATATTTAGCTCATGCCTTAACTCATGAAATCTTGCTTCATCTAAGGGCTTCGTGAATATATACGCAAGGTTATCCCGAGTGTTGACATACTTGAGCTCGATCTCTCCTCGCCTAATGTGATCCCGGATGAAATGATACCGAATCTCGATGTGCTTCGCCTTGAAGTGTTGCACCGGGTTGACAGAAATCTTGATGGCACTTTCATTATCACACCAAAGAGGCACTTTGTCACAAAAGACACCGTACTCCTTTAAAGTTTGCCTCATCCATAGGAGTTGAGCACAACAACTACCGCCGCCACATATTCCGCTTGATTGGTAGAGAGACACACAACTTTGCTTCTTGGAAGACCAACTTACCAAGGAGCAACCAAGAACTTGGCACCCCCCTGAAGTGGACTTCCTATCCACTTTGTCTCCCGCCCAATCGGAATCCATAAATCCTTCAAGCTTGAAGTTTGATCCTCTTGGGTACCATAAGCCAAAGTTTGGGGTATGAGCCAAATATCGAAAGATTCGCTTGACCGCCACATAGTGACTTTCCTTCGGTGCAGCTTGAAACCGTGCACACATTCCCACACTCAACATGATATCCGGTCTAGATGCACAAAGGTAAAGCAAGGATCCAATCATGGAGCGATTTACCTTTTGATCCACCGCTTTACCATTGGGATCAATGTCAAGTTGGCACTTGGTGGGCATTGGTGTAGTAGCCGCTTGACATCACTTAGCTTGAATCTTTTGAGCATGTCTTGAGTGTATTTGGCTTGGTTGATGAAGGTTCCTGCTCTTCTTTGTTTGATATCGAAACCAAGGAAGAACTTCAACTCTCCCATCGAAGACATCTTGAACTTGGAGGTCATGAGAGCGGCAAATTCCTCATTGAAAGCTTTGTTAGGAGAACCAAAGATAATATCATCAACATATAGTTGGCATACAAAAAACTCCCCATTGGCCTTCTTAGTAAAAAGAGTGGGATCGATTTGCCCCACTTCAAATCCACGATCTTGTAACAACTCGGTAAGGTGGTCATACCACGCACGTGGGGCTTCTTTAAGGCCATAGAGTGCCTTATCGAGTTGATACACATGATCCAGGAAGTAGGGGTCCTCGAACCCGGGGGGTTGCTTGACATAGACCAACTCATTAATGGGACCACTAAGAAAAGCACTTTTCACATCCATTTGTTGCAACTTAAAGTTGTGATGGGAAGCATAAGCAATCAACAAACGAATGGATTCAAGACGAGCAACGGGAGCAAAGGTTTCACCGTAGTCGATACCCTCGACTTGGGAGTAGCCTTGTGCTACGAATCTTGCCTTGTTGCGAATGATGTTCCCATGAGCATCTTGCTTGTTCTTAAAAATCCACTTGGTTCCAATGACGTTGTGGTTCTCCCATGGCCTTGGCACCAATCTCCACACCTTGTTGTACTCGAAGTTGTTGAGTTCTTCATGCATGGCATTGAGCCAATCCGAGTCTTCGAGCGCCTCATAGACCTTTTGAGGTTCAACACAAGAGACAAACGCGATGTTCACAATAGTTTGCCAATTGTCTACGAGTGCTTACCCCTTTTCTTAGGCTTCCAACCACATTCTCCATGAGATGGCCTTTGGTGGTGAGTTTGGAAGCAATCTTGGCGGCACGACGCTCTAATTCCTCCTCGGAGGTGAGATGAGGAGGGGTCACTTGATCATCTTGAGCGCCGTCATGAGCATGATCTTCATCTTGAGCATGCTCGGGGGAGAGAACTTGACCTTGGGCATCATTTGAGGTGATATCATCGTCTTGAGCACGATCTTGCCCTTGATCTTGTTCATGAGGTTGAGGGCCTTCACTTTGTTCTTGGGAAGCGTGTGGGCCTTGGGTTGGTGATGGCTCCACTTGAGTGGAGCATTGTCCTTCTCCTTCGGCCACAAGGGGTTCCTCAATGGGTAGGATAAAACCAACTCCCATTCTTCTTATGGCTTGGGGAGGAATTTCATCACCTACATCACAAGTGCCACTTTGCTCCACTTGGGATCCGTTATTCTCATCAAACTCCACGTTACACGTCTCCTCAATAAGTCCCGTGGATTTATTGAGGACACGGTAAGCATGAGAGTTTGTAGCATAACCAACAAATATGCCCTCATGAGCTCTAGCTTCAAATTTAGACAAACGAACACCTTTCTTGAGAATGAAACACTTACACCCAAACACCGGAAGTACTTGAGGTTGGGCTTGTTGCGGTGAGTATCTCATAAGGAGTCTTGTTCAAGCCTTTGCGGAGATAGAGCCGATTGGATGCATGACATGCGGTGTTGATGGCTTCGCCCAAAAGTTGTATGGAGACTTGAACTCCGCCATCATGGTCCTTGCCGCATCCATCAACGTCCGATTCTTTCTCTCCGCAACACCATTTTGTTGAGGGGTATATGGTGCAGAATATTGATGCTTGATTCCCTCATCACTAAGAAACTCATCCAAGGTGTAGTTCTTGAACTCGGTGCCGTTGTCACTTCTTATAGTCAAGATCTTTGCATTATGTTGACGTTGAGATTCATTTGCAAAGTCGATGACGGTTTGTTGAGTCTCACTCTTCCTCTTGAAGAAATATACCCAAGTGTATCTTGAATAGTCATCCACAATCACCAAGCAATACTTTCTACCTCCAAGACTATCAAATGATGGTGGCCCAAAGAGATCCATGTGAAGGAGCTCTAAGGGTCTCTTTGAGTATATGATGGTCGTGGGAGGGTGAGCCTTCTCATGAAGCTTTCCTTCAATACAAGCAATCGCAAGCACGGTCTTTGGCAAAACTAACATTTGTTAGTCCACGGACATGGTCCCCTTGAGAAGACTTTGCAAAGATCTCATATTGACATGGGCTAAACGGCGATGCCAAAGCCATCCCACGTCAACTTTAGCCATTAGGCATGTCGCGGTCTTAGTGGGTCGCCTCAAAAGTTAATCACATAGAGACCGTTTTCGACATGCCCAACAAAGGCTACTTTAAGAGTCTTGCTCCACAAGAGGGCCATGGTATCAATGTCAAAGAAGGTAGCAAAACCCATGACTGCAAGTTAACGAACGGAAAGCAAATTGTATGCAAGGGACTCAACAAGCATGACTTTCTCGATCGTAAGATCATGAGAAATGACAACCTTGCCGAGAGCCAATACCTTAGAATGTGATGCATCACCCCACTCGACATTGGTGGGCATAGATGGAATCTCTTTCATGTCCACCACCATGTCCTTGCTCCCGGTCATATGATTTGTTGCTCCACTATCGAGCAACCATGATCCCCACCTAAGCAAACCCCTACAAGAGATCAATGCTTGGTTTTAGGTACCCATTTGGTAATGGGTCCTTTGATGTTAGTAACGAGGGTCTTAGGAACCCAAATAGACCATTCAATGTACTCATAAGAAGAACCAACAAATTTAGCATAAACATGCCCATCACTAGCACGGCACAACACATATGAGGGGTTAAAGTCACGGCTATGTTCATGGGGATGACGTTGTCCTTCTTGGCATTGCCACCCTTTGCACGGTTCTCCTTCTTCTTGGAAGCGCCCTCTCCCTCCCTCACAAAAGTTTGCTTGAGATGGGGAGGTTGCTTGGTCTTGTAATTCTTCTTCTTGCTCTTGGGCTTGGGCGTGAACCCAATCCCTCCTTGGTTACACAACTTCCTTTTGATTACTCAAAAGGTTGTTAAGGTTCTTCTCACCTTGAATGCATGTGACAAGGCCCTTTTCAAGTTGCTCCTTCAACTTAGCATTCTCCTCAACAAGATGCACATGCTCACAACAAGGGTTAGTAGCATTTGCATTATCAATCAATATCATATGAGGAAAGGTGGCTTTCTCCTTGGTTAGCTTCACTTGGAGTTGATCATGAGACTCTTTGAGACTAGCACGAGCACCCTTCAAGACTTTGTGAGCCTTGTCGAGAATGTCAAAGTCCTCGTTGAGTCTTGCAAGATTAACTCCAAGCTTTGCCTTCTTGGAGCTAAGCACACGAGACACAACAAGAGCATGATCAAGGTCTTTCTTTAATTTAGCATGATCATCGTTGTATGACTCCTCAAGAGCCAAACGAAGACCACGCTCTTCCTCAAGAGCATTGGAAAGATCTGAAATCTCACCGGCATAGTCACGACTATGCCCTTCCATCTTAGAGATGGTTTCTTCATGAGTCTCGATCATGACATTGGCTTCACCAAGTTGTTCCAAGAGAGCAACGAAGTGCTTCTTGGATTTGCCCTTGAGTTTACTCATAAAGATCTCAAATTCATTTTCCTCCACATTAGTCCCCTCATGTTCATCAATGCAATCCGTCAAAGAAGAATGATTGATGATGGTAGTTTTGATGTTGGGGGTTACCTTGTTGGTGGCTTTAGCCATGAGGCACTTGGCGGTGATGCTTTCATTGGGTGAACCAAGAGAGACACCGAGGAGTCATTGCAATAGCCACGGAGGCCATGGCAACCGATTCACCATCCTCATCATCATCATCATCCTCATTGTACTCTTCTTGAACCACCAAGGCTTTGTGAGGAGTCTTCTTTGGGAAGTTGCTCTTGTTGGGGAAAGACTTGGCCTTGTCCTTACGGATGAGCTTGCCACCATTGTCTTCCCTCTTCTCATATGGACACTCCGCAACAAAGTGACTCACATTGCCACAATTGAAACAAGTCCTCACTCGTTGCTTGCCCTTAGTGCCACTTGAGTTGCTCTTGTTGAAGTTGGGCCTTGAGTTCTTCTTGCTCCAAAATTGTCTTGAAGCAAGGGCCATGTGTTCATGATAATCATACTTAGTATCTTCGAGGTTGCTCTCTTCTTCTTCCTCCTCTCCATCTTCTTGACACAAATCTTGGCCTTCAAAGCGAGGTTGGGCTTCTTTGCTCTTTGGGAGCGAAGCACCGCATTGTCGGCGGTCTTGTCCAATATGCTCATAGCCACAAACTCATCCAACACATCACTTCAGGACAGGGTGTGGAAGTCCGTGCGTTGACGGATGACGGAGGACATGGCTTTGTGGTAGGGCATCATTGCCTTGAGGAATTTGCGCTTGATCCGGTTGTCATCTGTGTCCTTACTTCCATGATCCCGGAGGGAGACAATAAGCTTGGTTACTCTCCGATAGAGCTCACGAGGTTCTTCTTCTTCCTTCATTGCAAACTCATCGGCTTCATCTTGGACCACTTCATAATTGGAGCGTTGAATGCTTGCGCTTCCTCGATAAAGGGAAGCCACCTTGAGCCAAGCATCTTTGGCAAGGGAGTAAGGCGGAGATGAGGGAGGTCTTCGGAAGGATTGCTTCTTGGATGATGAAGAGAGCATTCTCATTGAATTGATGGTCCACGACCTCTCTTGGAGAAAATTTGCTCGGATCATGCGGATAGAAACCTTCTTCAATGATTCTCCAAAGGTTAGTGTTCACATGATTTAAATGACGCTTAAAACAATAAACCCAAGAATCAAAATCCTCCTTTTACTCAATCTTAGGTGGTGTACCGGCATGATTCAAATGAGTGGAAGGAATCGGTCCACCATAAACGGGAGGTTGCACATGGGCAAAGATGCCGCCATTCTTACCACTAGACAAGGGGCTTTCTCACTAGTAGCTTCCCCTTATCGGAGTTAGCATCCGCTCCCGTGTTGGCGGGATCACCCACTTTCACGGGTGCAGTGGAAAGTTTAAGCCCTTCTAGGAATTCCTTAAACATGTCCTTGACCTCGGTCGTCATGGAGTTTTTCAATGTGTCCATCGCCACATTGAATTCCTCACGAGATGAGGTACCCCATCTCCGTAGATGATATCGGATTCGCACCGAGTGCTCCCCACATCATCTACGTCGTCAACCATACTCTTCGTACTGTAAAGTCCTTAAAAAGAGACGAGGCTCTGATACCAATTGAAAGGATCGATATAGTTGACTAGAGGGGGTGAATAGGCAACTAACAATTTTTAATCTTTTCTTTACCAATTTAAACTTTGCAATAATAAAGGTTGTCTAGATGTGCAACTAGGTGGACAACCTATATGATGCAAACAACACAAGCACAAGAGCAAGCAAAGATAGGAACACAAATAAGCTTGCACAAGTAAAGGGATAAGATAACCAAGAGTGGAGCCGGTGGAGACGAGGATGTGTTACGAAGTTCCTTCCTTTTGAGGGGAAGTACGTCTCCGTTAGAGCGGTGTGCAGGCACAATGCTCCCCAAGAAGCCACTAGGGCCACCGTAATCTCCTCACGCCCTCGCACAATGCAAGAGCCATGATTCCACTATTGGTGCCCTTGAAGGCGGCGACCGAACCTTTACAAACAAGGTTGGGGCAATCTCCACAACTTAATTGGAGGCTCCCAACAACACCATGAAGCTTCACCACAATGAAATATGGCTCCACAGTGACCTCAACCGTCTAGGATGCTCAAACACCCAAGAGTAACAAGATCCGCAAGGGATAAGTGGGGGGAATCAAATATCTTGTGGTGGAAGTGTGGATCGGGCCCTTGTCACCCAATCCCGAGCAAATCAACAAGTTTGATTGGCTAGGGAGAGAGATCGGGCCAAAATGGAGCTTGGAGCAACAATGGAGCTTAGAGAGAGAAGAGGTGGTCAACTAGAGGTAGAAGACGCCCCTTATATAGTCGTGGGAAAAATCCAACCGTTATCCACATATTCAGCCCATGACGCGGTACTACCGCTCGGTAGCGGTACTACGCTGAGGCTGCAGCGGTACTACCGTGGCGGACCACGGTACTACATGCAGCAAGACAGGCCGGAACTAGCTCGAGTAAGGGCAGTACTACCGCTATGCTGGTACTACCGCTCCCCTTGTGGTACTACCGCAAGGCGGAGAGTCACGCGGCTGGGAGGGCGTGGATGAAATAAATTACATCCGTGCCAACTTCCGCTGAAACTGCGCTGGTACAAAAGTCCGACGCGGTACTACCGCTCCCGAGGAGCGGTACTACCATTGCGGGCGCCTACTACCGTGAAACTACGGTACAAGGTAGGAGGGCCACGGTACTACGGCTCATAGGGAGCAGTACTACCGTGGGCTCCGCGGTACTACCGCGCTCGACGAGCGGTACTACCGTGGTGGGCGCGGATGTAAAAAATTACATCCGCCCCTACTACCGCAGCGGAGCGGCACTAGGCCTGGGAGCCGCGGTACTACCGCTCCAGAGGAGCGGTACTACCGTGGCACCCAACGGTACTACCGCGTGTACTTGCGGTACTACCGCAAGTACAGCAGTAGTTGTCAGATTTCCGCACAACCAAGATAACGAAGGGAAGCTCCAAAATGCAAGGAAAGGAGGGACATGTGTACGTGTTGATTCCGCCCAAACCTTTCCGACGCGGACCCCCTCTTAATAGTATGGCTCTCCTATGACTCAAATCCACTAAAAAGAAACGTAGGACGACGCCGTCTTCAATAGTCTCCGAGGGGCACCGAATCGTCTCGAGCCTAGTGATGAACCATCTGAGGAACTCAAAGCATACGATTAGTCCGCAAAAGTATCGTCATCAATCACCAAAACACTTACGGGATAAATATGCCCTTACACCAGCATGACCGAAAGGTGTTTCGGGAACCCCGGCAAGTGTTGGAGGGCCTCATGGGCCAAAGGGGAAGGGGCAAACCAGCCCACTAAGGGGTGGTGCGCCCCCCACACCCTTTCCCACGTTACTTGGGGAGGTGGGCGCCTCCACCTGGCTCGGGAGGCAAGCCTCCACCTGCTTGGCTTGGGGGCCAAGTCTCCCTAGGATTTTCCCTAGGGAGATCCAATCTGCTTGGCCGCCGCCCCCTAGGGGAAACCCTAGGGCGCCTCCCCCTCTCCCCTTGCCCCTATATATAGTGGAGGGGTGGGAGGGAAGCAATACCCTTCCCCTGGCGCAGCCCTCTCCCTCCTCCAACACCTCCTTCTCCTCCGTAGTGCTTGGCGAAGCCCTGCCGGAGAACCACGAGCTCCATCACCACCATGCCGTCAGGTTGTTGGAGTTCTCCTCAACTTCTCCTCTCCCTTACTGGATCAAGAAGGAGGAGACGTCTCCGGGCTGTACGTGTGTTGAACGCGGAGGCACCGTTGTTCGGTGCTTAGATCGGAATCAACCGCGATCTGAATCGCCAGTACGACTCCTTCATCCGCGTTCTTGTAACGCTTCCGCTTAGCGATCTTCCAGGGTATGAAGATGCTCATCCTCTCCCTCTCTTGTTGCTAGAATCTCCATAGATTGATCTTGGCGATGCGTAGAAAATTTTGAATTTCTGCTACGTTCCCCAACAGTGGCATCATGAGCTAGGTCTATGTGTAGTTTCTATGCACGAGTAGAACACAAAGCAGTTGTGGGCGTTGATTTTGTTCAATATGCTTACTGTTACTAGTCCAATCTTATTTTGACGGTATTGTGGGATGAAGCGGCCCGGACCGACCTTACATATACACTTACGTGAGACAGGTTCCACCGACTGACATGCACTTGTTGCATAAGGTTGCTAGCGGGTGCCAGTCTCTCCCACTTTAGTGGGAACGGATTCGATGAAAAGGGTCCTTATGAAGGGTAAATAGCAATTGGCATATCAGGTTGTGGTTTTGCGTAGGTAAGAAACGTTCTTGCTAGAAACCCATAGCAGCCACGTAAAACATGCAAACAACAATTAGAGGACGTCTAACTTGTTTTTGCAGGGTATGCTATGTGATGTGATATGGCCAAAAAGAATGTGATGAATGATATGTGATGTATGAGATTGATCATGTTCTTGTAATAGGAATCACGACTTGCATGTCGATGAGTATGACAACCGGCAGGAGCCATAGGAGTTGTCTTAATTTATTGTATGACCTGCGTGTCATTAAACAACGCCATGTAATTACTTTACTTTATTGCTAACTGGTAGCCATAGTAGTATAAGTAATAGTTGGCGAGACAACTTCATGGAGACACGATGATGGAGATCATGATGATGGAGATCATGGTGTCATGCTGGTGACGATGATCATGGAGACCCGAAGATGGAGATCAAAAGGAGCAAAATGATATTGGCCATATCATGTCATTATTTGATTGATGTGATGTGTATCATGTTTATGCGTCTTATTTTCTTAGAACGACGGTAGTAAATAAGATGATCCCTCATTAAAATTTCAAGAAAGTGTTCCCCCTAACTGTGCACCGTTGTGAAAGTTCGTCGTTTCGAAGCACCACGTGATGATCGGGTGTGATAGATTCTAACGTTCACATACAACGGGTGTAAGCCAGATTTACACACGCGAAACACTTAGGTTGACGTGACGAGCCTAGCATGTACAGACATGGCCTCGGAACACAAGAGACCGAAAGGTCGAGCATGATTCATATAGTAGATACGATCAACATGAAGATGTTCACCGATGATGACTAGTCCATCTCACGTGATGATCGGACACGGCCTAGTTGACTCGGATCATGTAATCACTTAGATGACTAGAGGGATGTCTATCTGAGTGGGAGTTCATAAGATGAACTTAATTATCCTGAACATAGTCAAAAGGTCTTTGCAAATTATGTCGTAGCTCGCGTTTCAGTTCTATTGTTTTAAATATGTTCCTAGAGAAAATTTAGTTGAAAGTTCATAGTAGCAATTATGCGGACTGGGTCCGTAAACTGAGGATTGTCCTCATTGTTGCGTAGAAGGCTTATGTCCTTAATGCACCGCTCGGTGTGCTGAACCTCAAACGTCGTCTGTGGATGTTGCGAACATTTGACATACACGTTTTGATAACTACGTGATAGTTCAGTAATGTTAAACGGTTTAGAATTGAGACACCGAAGACGATTTCGAAACGTCACGGAACATATGAGATGTTTCGAGGGCTGAAATTGGGATTTCAGGCTCGTGCCCACGTCAAGAGGTATAAGACCTCCGAGATTTTCTTAGCGTGCAAACTAAGGGAGAAAAGCTCAATCGTTGAGCTTGTGCTCAAATTGTCTGAGTACAAAAATCACTTGAATCGAGTGGGAGTTGATCTTCCAGATGAGATAGTGATGTTTCTCCAAAGTCATTGCCACCAAGCTACTAGAGCTTCGTGATGAACTATAACATATCAGGGATAGATATGATGATCCTTGAAATATTCGCGATGTTTGACACCGCGAAAGTAGAAATCAAGAAGGAGCATCAATATTTGATGGTTAGTGAAACCACTAATTTCAAGAGGGCAAAGGCAAGAAGAGATACTTCATGAAACGACAAATCAGCTGCTACTCTGGTGAAGAAACCCAAGGTTGAACCCAAACCCGAGACTAAGTGCTTCTGTAGTAAGGGGAACGGTCACTGGAGCAGAAGTACCCTAGATACTTGGTAGATAAGAAGGCAGGCAAGGTCGATAGAAGTATATTGGATATACATTATATTAATGTGTACTCTACTATTACTCCTAGTAGCACCATGGTAATAGATACCGGTTCGGTTGCTTGCTAAGTGTTAGTAACTCAAAATAATAGGCTGCTGAATCAAGCGGAGACTAGCTAAAGGCGAGGTGACGATATGTGTTGGAAGTATTTCCAAGGTTGATGTGATCAAACATCGCATGCTTCCTCTACCATCGGGATCGGTGTTAAACCTAAATAATTGTTATTTGGTGTTTGCGTTGAGCATAGACATGATTGGATTATGTCTATCGCAATACGATTATTCATTTAAGGAGAATAATGGTTACTCTGTTTATTTGAATAATACCTTCAATGGTCTTGCACCTAAAAATGAATGGTTTATTGTATCTCGATCGTAGTGAGACACATGTTCATGCCAAAAGATATAAGATAGTAATGATAGTACCACTTACTTGTGGCACTGCCATGTAAGTCATATTGATATAAAATGCATGAAGAAGCTCCATGTTGATGGATTCACTCGTTTTTGAAAAGTTTGAGACATGAGAACCATGTCTATTGGTGTATACGCATGAAGAAACTCCATGCAGATGGATCGTTTGGACTCACTTGATTTTGAATCACTTGAGACATGCAAATCATACCACATGGGCAAGATGTTGAAAAGCCTCGGTTTGATAAGATGGAACAAGAAAGCAACTTGTTGAAAGTAATTCATTTTGATGTGTGCAGTCTAATGAGTGTTGAGGCATGCAGTGGATATCGTTATGTTCTTACTTCACAGATGATTTGTGTAGATTCTGAGTATGTTTACTCGATGAAACACAAATCTGAATTATTGAAAGGTTCAAGTAATTTCAGAGTGAAGTTGAAGATCATCGGGACAAGAGGATAAAATGTCTATGATATGTTCATAGAGATGAGTATCTGTGTTATGAGTTTGGTATACAATTAAGACATTGTGGAAATTGTTTCACATCTAATACCGCCTGGAACACCATAGTGTGATGGTGTGTCCGAACATCATAGATGCACCCTATTGGATACGGGGCATACCATGATGTCTCTTATCGAATTACCACTATCGTTTATGGGTTAGGCATTAGAGACAACCGCATTCACTTTAAACAGGGCACCACGTAATTCCGTTGAGATGACACCGTATCAACTATGGTTTAGAGAAACCTAAGCTGTCGTTTCTTGAAAGTTTGGGGCTGCGACGCTTATGTGAAAAAGTTTCATCCTGATAAGCTCGAACCCAAAGCGGATAAATACATCTTCATAGGACACCCAAAACAGTTGGGTATACCTCCTATTTCAGATCCGGAAGCAAAAGTGATTGTTTCTACAAACGGGTCCTTTCTCGAGGAAAAGTTTCTCTCGAAAGAATTGAGTGGGAGGATGGTGGAGACTTGAAGAGGTTATTGAACCGTCACTTCAACTAGTGTGTAGCAGGGCACAGGAAGTTGTTCTTGTGGCACCTACACCAATTGAAGTAGAAGCTTATGATAGTGATCATGAAGCTTCGGATCAAGTCACCACCGTACCTCGTAGGGTGACAAGGATGCATACTACTTCAGAGTAGTACATTAATCATGTCTTGAAGGTCATGTTGCTAGACAACAATGAACCTACGAGCTATGGAGAAGCGATGGTGGGCCTGGATTCCGACAAATGGCTAGAGGCCATAAAATCCGAGAGAGGATCCATGTATGAATACAAAGTGTAGACTTTGGAAGAACTACTCGATGGTCGTAAGGTTGTTGAGCGATGATGGATTTTAAAAGGAAGATGACAATGATGGTAAGTGTCACCATTAAGAAAGCTCGACTTGTCGCTAAGATGTTTTCCGACAAGTTCAAGGAGTTGACTACGATGAGACTTTCTCACTCATAGCGATGCTAAGAGTCTGTTGGAATTATGTTAGCAGTTGATGCATTATTTATGAAATCTTGCAGATAGGATGTCAAAACATTGTTTCCTCGACGAGTTTCTTGAGGAAAGGTTGTATGCGATACAACCAGAAGGTTTTGTCAATCCTGAAAGATGCTAACAAGTATGCAAAGCTCCAGCAATCCTTCTAAGGACTGGAGTAAGCATCTCGGAGTTGGAATATACGCTTTGATGAGATGATCAAAGATTTTGGGTTTATACAAAGTTTATGAGAAACTTGTATTTCCAAAGAAGTGAGTGGGAGCACTATAGCATTTCGATGAGTATATGTTGTTGACATATTGTTGATCGAAATGATGTAGAATTTCGGAAAGCATATAGGGTGATTTGAAAGGTGTTTTCAATGGAAAACCTGGATTAAGCTACTTGAACATTGAGCATCAAGATCTATGAGGATAGATCAAAACGCTTAATAGTACTTTCAAATGAGCACATACCTTGACATGATCTTGAAGGTGTTCAAGATGGATCAGTCAAAGAAGGAGTTCTTGCCTGAGTTGTAAGGTATGAAGTTAAGACTTAAAGCTCGACCACGGCAGAAGAAAGAGAAAGGACGAAGGTCGTCCCCTATGCTTTTGTCATAGGCTCTATACGGTATGCCATGCTGAGTATCGCACCTGATGTGTGCCTTGCCACATGTCTGGCAAGAGGGTACAAAGGTGATCAAGGAGTGGATCACCAGATAGCGGTCAAAATTATCCTTAGAGGAATAAGGATATGTTTCTCGGTTATGGAGGTGATAAAGAGTTCGACGTAAAGAGTTGTGTCGATGCAAGCTTAACACCTATCCGGATAGTTCTGAGTAGCAAACCGGATACGTATAGTGGAGCAACCATTTGGAATAGCTCCAAGTGGAGCGTTGAAGCAGCATTTACAATATGACCTAGAGATTTGAAAAGTACATACGGATCTGAATATTGCAGACCCGTTGACTAAAACCTCGCTCACAAGCAAAACATGATCAAACCCCAGAATTTATTGAGTCTTAATCACATGATGATGTGAACTAGTTTATTGACACTAGTAAACTCTTTGGATGTTGGTCACGTGGCGATATGACCTGTGAGTGTTAATCACATGGCGTTGTGAACTAGATTATTGACTCTAGTGCAATCCATATACTTCGTGACTCTTTCACAGTACTGTGTATTTGGGTTGTTGAAGATATGCTGCTCTGCTTTTTGACGTCTATCTCTGAAATACTTGACGGTGCCATAGAAAATACCCTCAACAATGGATGTAAGTGGCAATGCCCGGTTTCCTCTTAGGACAAAGTTGTATGTTTCCGCGAGGTTCGTTGTCATGACACCGTACCTTGCTCCATGTGTGTCATGTAGCAAAGATGTAGCGACCCGACCTCAGACGGTCAAGCCTCTGTGTTGCTGTGCCATCCCTGGATCAGTATGCTGGCACACACAGTACATCAATGTATATATCAAAGTGCAATCACATGTATAATTAACGTAAAACTGATATATACCTCATAAGTCATAGCGGAAACCAATAGTCGGGTGTGGAGTCCCATCAATGCCATCGGCAGGTTGAGTGTAGACCGTAACCCTATACCGTACTCTTACTCGTCGGAAGAAATATCTGCAACATGATACGTTGCAGCCGTATAGGTCAGTACATTGAATGTACCGGCAAGATCACAATAAGAGAGAACAGATGATAAACTATACTATATGCAGTATGGCTTTGTGGCTCTGTATCTGAGTTTTGTTTGCGTAAAAGCTGGTTTTATTTTCTCTACATCAAAGGAATAGATGAAGTCTGTACTATGGAGTTTTCTATCATGACATGGTTCCGCCAACCGATGTCTCGTAGCCCAAAATCATCATAAGTTGCCCACAATTAAGTTATCAGTCCGGTGTTGAGAGTTCGAGATAGATCCAAGTCCGGATGCTCAATTTGTCCGTAATCGGGGACACGGCTAATCGATTAGGTTTAAACCCTCCAGAGAGGTTTGTACACTTTACCCGCAAGATTTGATCCCTCTCTTTACGTTCTCGCACTTCGTGGTGTTTGAGAACAAGATGACCAAACATGGTCTTAGAAGAGTTCCTCGACGTCGGTGCTCATCCAATCCTACCGTAGTTCTACATCTGCTAGCACCGCCCCAGCCAGAGTCACCACTAAGGTCAACCAAGCCAGAGCCCATAATGACTTGCGGTTGCAGGTAAGCTTCCGGGCATGAAGTATTCTTCCGTCTCTTTGAGCACAGGGTGAAGCTTTCCGCAAGATGTCATGGCGCTTCTCCATGCATCCCGCCAACCACTGGTTTCTCCAGGTGCCGTCAACAAATCCTTCACCCAAAGAGTGTATTGAATTCTTGTCTCGAGTCTTGAAGTCTTGAGGCCTTGAAGATGCAGTCCTTGCAGATTTCATCATGGTGTTGTCGCCCTTGACGTAGATCCTCCATTCTCACACCACTCCGAGCACTCATACCAAACCCCGTCTACTATAGCGTAGCATTAAAATAAATAACGTCCGGGCTTGGTAACAGGGTGATGGGTTCCTACCTCATGCATACTACTCAACTACAAGGATTCAATAACACTCTCGAGGGGTGGTTGCAAAGATGCCACTAAATGCAATAAAACATAGGTATGAAAGCATGGTCAAAGTGAACTTGCCTTCTTGACGATCTTGAAAACTAGGGACTCGTGGTAGCAAACTTCGCACTCCGGAAATTCTACCGAGACAAACAACAATCATAATAAGCATACAACATATGACCACTTAACATAATAGCATGCTAACATAACACACAAAGCACTTGAACCAAAACCCAAAGGAAAACTCAAAGAAATCCAACTCAAAGTTTTCCTACTTCAAGCAACAACTAAAAATAGTTTTACATTACAAAAAATTTCTCAACAGAACCTAATCATGGTTTTATGCTAACTTAACATAAAAGAATGCATTATGCAACTAGGAGCAAAAAGAATCACTTTAAAATCTATTATAAAACTCCTATTAGGCCTAAAGCAATTTCTAATAAGAAAAATAAAATAAAAGTTTTATTTATTATAAATAAAAGTTCATGCTCTAAAGTTACAGAAACTAATCAAGAATAAACTATCACATAATAGAAATAAAATTATTTGCTATTTAAAACAATAGGAAAACAGCAGCAAGTTAATAAATAAAGAATAACAAGATACAGATTAAAAATATATATTTATTCATCCTAAAATGCCAAAAAAAATTCATACCATAAGGCAATGTCAAAACAAAGTTGTGACAAAAAGAATCACTAAAAAATAATTTTCCTAACTCTTTTTATAGCATATTTACTATTCTGTCTAAATCTAAAATAAAGCAATTTTAAATAATTTTAACATGCCTAATTATATTTTCTACAGAAACTATAAGAAATTTGCAAACCAACAAAAAAAGAATCACTTAAAAATATTAAGTATATTAAAAGATATGAATTTTTCAAATCTGAAACTATTCTGTTAAAACAGAAAACGAAAAATAAATAAAAACGGCCTAATGGGCCTAACTAACGCTTCGGCATTAAATAACTAAACTACGCCCTAGGGTTTAAACTGAATCGACCGGTTCAACTAAAAAAACCTAACTAAACTAAACCGGAACTTAACCGGGATAAAAACCTGTCTATTTTAGTACATACCCCTTGAGGGATCTAATCTAGACCGTAGGGAGTAGATCAGACGGCGGGGTAAACTCGGTGACTCACCGAAGATCGACGCGGCGCCCGGCTCGGGCGGCGAGTGTTCAGCGTCTCGGTGGTCGGGGGCGACGGCGGGAGCTCCGGTGCGGCGCGACGAGTGGGTCCGGAGGAGTCAACGGGCTCGTGGGTGACCGGGCGAGCTGGGCGGCAAATGGCGGCGGCGGCGTTCGGCTACTCCGGCGAGTGCGTGCGGAGGGAGAGGGAGGTCCGGTGAGGGGGCGAGGGGGGGGGGGGGATGGGGTGAGGGGGAGGGTATTTATAGGCGGGGGCCTCGTCTTGGACGAGGGGGCAATCGAGGGGAGAGATCCGCGGCGAATCCCGGATCCGGCGGGATCCGGCGAGCGGCGGCGCGGAGGGTGGCGTGGGCGAGGGGTAGGTGACGGGTGGGGGTCCACCATCAGTGAGAGGGGGAGCGGGGTTTGGGTCGGTTGGCCGACCCGGATAGGTTTCGGGCGAGGAGTCGGTCGGTGGCTCACTGGGCTGGCCGGTGGCCTGGTGGGCCCTGGGCCTGGTGTTGGCTGGTTATTCTGGCCGGGCGCCTGTGGGTTTTTTCTTTTTTCAAATTTTATTTTTGAAAATAAAACAAAGAGAAAATATATAAAATCTAAATATATTATATAGGACATCTAAATATATCAAAATCATCAGGGGAATATTCCTATCATTTGAACATTTTTCCAGGGGCAAAATCCAAACTTTATAAAAATTCAATTTTTTTCAAAATTCAAATAAAACTCAAATTTGAAAGGGGTTTTCAAGGCACTTTCAAATGACTTTCAATTTGATTTAACTTCCAACTCATATTTCATATAAAAGAAGTCATTTTATCTTCCCTCATGAAAATCATTGAGTTGCATAAAGCTTTGAATTTGAAATATTCTCAAATGAAATTCAAATCTTTTCAAAACCCTTTTCATTTCAAATGGAAGAAGTCATTTCATATTCACTCTAGGGTTTTGGTGTTGGAATGCAATTGAATTCATTGAGATCCAAAAAAAGCAAAGGGAATAGTTTTGGGAAAGTCATCTTATTCCCTCTCATCCAACTTTCAAAAATTTCAAATTCCACTCAATTTCACTCAATCACTCAAACAAACAATCAGACAACAAGCATAGTTATTTATCTAATATAACATTCCAAAATTTAGAATTTTGGGATGTTACAAAAGACCACCTCTCCAGAGGCTCATGCTCTATCCACTGCTCTAAGGTTTTAATCGACCTCCCGAGCCTTCTCCTAGTACCAGGTGGATCAAAGCCTGGCAGGTCACATAGCCCAACAGGCTCCTCCTCCATGGCCGCTGTTCCTGTTGCCAACTGTGCAGCTACTGCTTCAACATGTGCCCTCAACGCTGCATCTCTTGCAGCTTTCATGTCCCTCACGTGTCTCTGCATGCACACATTAAGTCTATTGCGTATCAAATTGTACTTCCATAACTGATTTTGCTTGCAGAGTTTTTTGAACAGATTCATCAGGTTCTTATTTCTAAACTGCGAGAAGAAATTAGCCCCCAGATGGCGCATGCCCCAACGGCTCTGCAAGTCCTGCCATGGAACTTGTTCCTCAGGGCCTTGGTTTGTCAGTGTCCTTATTGCACTGAGTATACCTGCATGCCTGTCATGAAGGATGCACACATTGGGCTTCTCCTTCACAACTGATATTTTCAACTGCCTGAAGAACCATGTCCAACTTTCAATGTTCTCACTCTCCACAAAAGCAAATGCGAGTGGGACGACTTGATTTTGGCCGTCTTGACCTATGGCTGTAAGGATCAGGCCCTTGTACTTTCCTGTGAGAAAAGTACAGTCAACACATATCACCGGTCGGCAATGCCTGAAAGCTTCGATGCATACACTGAAAGAGAAGAAGAGACGATGCAGCTGTTGGAAATATGCCCTAGAGGCAATAATAAATTAGTTATTATTATTATATTTCCTTGTTCATGATAATCGTTTATTATCCATGCTATAATTGTATTGATAGGAAACTCAGATACATGTGTGGGTACATAGACAACACCATGTCCCTAGTAAGCCTCTAGTTGACTAGCTCGTTGATCAATAGATGGTTACGGTTTCCTGACCATGGACATTGGATGTCGTTGATAACGGGATCACATCATTAGGAGAATGATGTGATGGACAAGACCCAATCCTAAGCCTAGCACAAAGATCGTGTAGTTCGTATGCTAAAGCTTTTCTAATGTCAAGTATCATTTCCTTAGACCATGAGATTGTGCAACTCCCGGATACCATAGGAATGTTTTGGGTGTACCAAACGTCACAACATAACTGGGTGGCTATAAAGGTGCAATACGGGTATCTCCGAAAGTGTCTGTTGGGTTGGCACGAATCGAGACTGGGATTTGTCACTCCGTGTGACGGAGAGGTATCTCTGGGCCCACTCGGTAGGACATCATCATAATGTGCACAATGTGACCAAGGAGTTGATCACGGGATGATGTGTTACGGAACGAGTAAAGAGACTTGCCGGGTAACGAGATTGAACAAGGTATCGGGATACCGACAATCGAATCTCGGGCAAGTAATATACCGGTAGACAAAGGGAATTGAATACGGGATTGATCGAATCCCCGACATCGTGGTTCATCTGATGAGATCATCGTGGAACATGTGGGAGCCAATATGGGTATCCAGATCCCGCTATTGGTTATTGGCCGGAGAGGTGTCTCGGTCATGTCTGCATGGTTCCCGAACCCGTAGGGTCTACACACTTAAGGTTCGGTGACGCTAGAGTTGTTATGGGAAATAGTATGTGGTTACCGAAGGTAGTTTGGAGTCCCGGATGTGATCCCGGAAGTCACGAGGAGCTCCGGAATGGTCCGGCGGTGAAGATCGATATATTGGACGAAGGGCATTGGAGTCCCGAAGTGTTCCGGGGGTACCAGGCTATGGCCAGCATGACCGAAAGGTGTTTCGGGAGCCCCGACAAGTGTTGGAGGGCCTCATGGGCCAAAGGGGAAGGGGCAAACCAGCCCACTAAGGGGTGGTGCGCCCCCACACCCTTTCCCACCTTACTTGGGGAGGTGGGGCGCCTCCACCTGGCTTGGGAGGCAAGCCTCCACCTACTTGGCTTGGGGGGCAAGTCTCCCTAGGATTTTCCCTAGGGAGATCCAATCTGCTTGGCCGCCGCCCCCTAGGGGAAACCCTAGGGCGCCTCCCCCTCTCCCCTTGCCCCTATATATAGTGGAGGGGTGGGAGGGCAGCAATACCCTTCCCCTGGCGCAGCCCTCTCCCTCCTCCAACACCTCCTCCTCCTCCGTAGTGCTTGGCGAAGCCCTGCCGGAGAACCACGAGCTCCATCACCACCATGCCGTCGTCTTTGTCGGGAGTTCTCCCTCAACTTCTCCTCTCCCCTTGATGGATCGAGAAGGAGGAGACGTCCCCGGGCTGTACGTGTGTTGAACGCAGAGGCACCGTTGTTCGGTGCTTAGATCGGAATCAACCGCGATCTGAATCGCTGCGAGTACGACTCCTTCATCCGCGTTCTTGTAACGCTTCCGCTTAGCAATCTTCAAGGGTATGAAGATGCTCATCCTCTCCCTCTCTTGTTGCTAGAATCTCCATAGATTGATCTTGGTGATGCGTAGAAAATTTTGAATTTCTGCTACGTTCCCCAACAGCAGCACCCTCACAGTTGGAAACTCTGGCATGAACATGTCTTGGATATCGATATAGGTGCCTGGATGCCGCTGCTGCAGGGTGTGGAGGAGCTGGACAACAGAGTCATATGCATCAAAATAAGAACCAAATCTCCTCTCAAGCGCCGCATGCTTAGCCCTCCAAGCCTTGCCATAAGAAATTCTGTACTTGAACCTGGCGAAGACTTTTGTCTGGACTGCCTTCACTTCCATAGCTTTGCCCTGCACTATCTCATCGTAAAACAACCAAGCAATAAGCGTGGATGAAAGGTTGGCATGATCTTAAGGGATGCAGGGAATAAAACAAGTGTGATTAACTAAGTCACTTATCACCCAACTTGTGTCATACTTAGGGAGAAAGCCGTGCACCCTGGCGGGACAATCTGCGTTCTTGCATACCATTGTCAGGAATTTCTTCGGACACACGAGGTGTGAAAACCCTTTGCATGGACATTGCCAAATTAATTATTGCATCCTTGAGGGCTTGCTTGGTTGGATACATAGCACCCGTCGCAATATTGTTACGTGATATTGCCAGGCTGAATCATGTCCATCATTCACGGTCATTGCGGATGAGAAGTCATGATTCCACGATGCAGGATTCGGGACCTCCTCTGCATTTTCTTCTTCATCGACTCGTCGAATCATCGGCATGACCCCTTTCAACATCGGTGTCTTCTTCTTCCATCTGGTCCTGCATGTGCCCATCTACCTCGTCAGCGTCCACCTCGCCATTGTAATCACCATCGGCATTTCCTTCTTCTACCTGACTGCTCTGTCCTTGTTCGTAACCATAAGCATTTCCTCCTTCTACCTGACTGCTCTGTCCTTGTTCGTAACCATCATCTCACTAGTAGAAAAAGGGTCAAACGTGAAGCACATTAGTGCCGGTTTGTATTAGAGCCGGCACAAATGTATACATTAGTGCCGGTTCAAACGACTAGCCTTTAGCACCGGTTCGTGGCTAACCTTTAGCACCGGTTCATGCCACGAACCGGTACTAATGAGGGTGGTGGTAGGATGTTGTCGATCTGGGCCCCTCCGGCACCTTTAGTACCGGTTCGTGCCACGAACCGGTACTATAGGTCCTCCTGCATATAAACCCTTCGTCCAGCTCGCTCTGTTCTTCCCCCTTTCCCCTCTCCTCTCCTCTCTGTTCTTCCTCTTCTCCCCTCGAGCTCATCACACGTTTTGCCCAAAATTTGTCAAGATGGCCCCCATCCATTCAAGTGATCAAAAAGGTTAGCAACTTTGTCCTTTCATCTCTCATTGCTAGATTAGCTCTTGCGTTTTAGTAATTTGGGAGGAAATATATATATGTGCTAGTATTTGATTTATATGCAATTTGAGGTCAAAATAACACTTAGTTTGCATATGTAGGTGTGGTTTACTTAGTGCCTTCTAAATCTCTGTCGTAACCACCGCCGATCGCTCGCACCGTCTCTGTCGCGGCACCACCTTGTGGTGAGCCTCTTGTTCATGAAATTTTATATAAAAATTGATGTTTGTGTGATTTGGATATATAGTTACTCGTATAATAATTATCTTACCCGACGTTGTTTGTTATACATAGTGCCATGGTTTTGATATCCGTCCCCGTCGGCCCTCGTCCTTGTTATGATTCGGATGTGGTATATTCTCTTTTAAAACTATTTGTTGCATTTCGTGTTTATGACAAATTATGCCCATAAAGTTGACATAGATATTTTTATCTAGGAGGTATGTGAACCGGAAATTCCAACCGACCCTATTGTCGAGAGGTTAAATTTAGTTGAAAGAGAAAACGAGTACTTGAAAGAAAAATTGAAAAGAATTGAGGGGAGAAGATGGAATTGGAGTTGCATGTTGCCGATGTCGTCGATGATCACAAGATCAAGATGGAGAAAATGCGCTTGAAGATTAGAAAGATTAGAAAATATGCCATCGATAGTGAGGCTTGGTATCATTATGTTGTTGGATCAATTGTTACCTTAGTTGCGATCTTGATCGCATTTGTTGTTGCATTTAAATGCTTTAGCTAGAGAGTTATTTGTTTGTTGCATTTAAGTGTTGTATGAACTTTATGTATGAACTTGTATTAATTTGGTCTATTCGGTGTTGTGTAATGAAGATGAGCCGGCAATGGATGTACGATGACCGATGCTCTCCCAGTTCATTGAGGGCGTGCATACTTTTCTCGCTTCTTGGCTGAGGCAAACAAGCGGGCGGATGGTTTTATGCCTTGTCCATGTGCTGGCTGTAAGAATGGTCGCAATTACTCTACGTCAAGAACCATTCACGTCCACTGTTTGAGTCCGGTTTCATGCCCCACTATAATGTTTGGACCAAGCACGGAGAAAGAGGGGTTATGATGGAAGACAATGAAGAAGAAGAGGACGACGACAGCTATCCTGGCCATGGGTTCCCTGAATACGATGATACAACAATGGGGGAAGAAGCTGAGCCGGCAATCCGGGAAGAAGCTGAAGAAGAGGCATCAGATGAGCCCGTTGATGATCTAGGTCGGGCCATTGCCGATGCAAAGAGAAACTACGCAAGTGATTTGGAGAAGAAGTTGCAGCGCATGTTAGAGGATCACAAAAAATTGTTGTACCTGAATTGCGTAGGTGACAAGTAAAAGCTGGGCACCACACTGGAATTGCTGCAATGGAAGGTAGAGAATGGTGTATCTGACAAGGGATTTGGAAAGTTGCTGGTAATGATAAAGAATATGCTTCCAAAGGACAACGAATTGCCCGAGAGTACGTCTGAAGCAAAGAAGGCTGTACGCCCTCTAGGGTTAGAGGTGCGGAAGATACATGCATGCCCTAATGATTGCATCCTCTACCGCGGTGAGTACGAGGATTTGAACGCTTGCCGGTATGTGGTGCATTGCGCTATAAGATCAGCCGCGATGAGCATGGTGATGTCGAGGGCGGCGCCCAGAAGAAGATTCCTGCCAAGGTGATGTGGTATTCTCCTATAATACCACGGTTGAAACGTTTGTTCCAAAACAAAGAGCATGCCAAGGCGATGCGATGGCACGAAGAAGACCGTAAGAAAGACGGAAAGTTGAGAGTACCGGTGATGGGTCGCAGTGGAGAAAAATCGAAAGAAAGTACGGGAAGGAGTTTGCAGATGACGCAAGGAGCGTATGGTTTGGTCTAAGCGCAGATGGCATTAATCCTTTTGGGGAGCAGAGCAGCAACCATAGCACTGGCTGTGACTATGTTTGTATAACCTTCCTCCTTGGTTGTGCATGAAGCGGAAGTTCATTATGATGCCAGTGCTCATCCAAGGCCCTAAGCAACCCGACAACGACATTGATGTGTACCTAAGGCCATTAGTTGAAGAACTCTTACAAGCGTGGAATGGAACAGTGTACGCGGCGTGGGATGAGCACATGGGGAAGAATTTGACCTAAAGGCGTTGCTGTTCGTGACCATCAATGATTGGCCTGCTCTCGGTAACCTTTCGTGACAGACAAACAAGGGATACCGCGGATGCACGCACTGTTTGGATGATACCGATGATATATTTGAATAGTTGTATGAATAATGTGTACACAGGACATCGTCGATTTCTTCCGAGCAGGCATCCCGTGAGAAAGAAAGGCAAGCATTTCAAAGGTGAGGCGGATCACCGGACGAAGCCTCGCCACTGTACTGGTGCTGATGTTCATGATATGGTCAAGGATTTGAAGGTAATATTTGGAAAGGTCTGGCGGACAACCTGTTCCAAAGGACGCTGACGGACGCGCACCCATGTGGAAGAAGAAATCTATATTTTGGGACCTGCCATATTGGAAAGACCTAGAGGTCCGCTCCGCAATCGACGTGATGCACGTGACGAAAAATCTTTGCGTGACCCTGCTTGGCTTCTTGGGCGTGTATGGGAAGACAAAAGATACACATGAGGCACGGAGGACCAGCAACGTATGCACGGAGAAGACGGCATATATCGTGGTCATGCAAGCTACGCTCTTACCAAAGAAGAGAAGGAAATCTTCTTTGAATGCCTTCTCAAGATTAAGGTACCGTCGGCTTCTCGTCGAATATAAAGGGAATAATAAACATGGCAGAGAAAAAGTTCCGAACCTAAAGTCTCATGACTGCCACGTGATTATGACGCAACCGCTTCCGGTTGCATTGAGGGGCTTCTACCGAAAAGCGTTCGATTAGCCATTGTGAAGCTATGTGCATTTCTCAATGCAATCTCTCGAAGGTAATCGCTCCGAGAAATCATACCAAGGTTACAGAATGATTTGGTGCAATGTCTTGTTAGTTTCGAGTTGGTGTTCCCACCATCCTTCTTCAACATCATGACGCGCGTCCTAGTTCACCTATGCGAAGAGATTAACGTTTTGGGTCCTGTATTTCTACACAATATGTTCCCCTTTGAGAGGTTCATGGGAGTCTTAAAGAAATATGTTCATAACTGTGCTAGGCCGAAGGAAGCATCTCCAAGGGCCATCAAAATGAGGAGGTCATTGAGTTTTGTATTGACTTTATTCCTGACCTTAAGCCGATTGGTGTTCCTGAATCGCGGCATAAGGGCGCATCGGATGGAAAAGGCACGCTAGGAGGAACAAATAATATGTATGGACGGACATTCTCTCACTTTGAAGCACACTACACAGTTCTACGAATTCCGCCTTGGTGGCTCCGTATATGGATGAACACAAGAATTTGCTACGCTCCAAACACCGGGCGGTCGATGACTGGATTACATGTGAACAAACCAGGAGTTTCGCCATTTGGTTGCAGACGCACGTACCATGCATGACACCTCTATTGAAGATGACCTGTACTTGCTGTCCCAGTTACCATCTTGAATATAATGACTTTCAAAGGGTACGAGATAAATGGTAATACATTTTACCACGATCGCCCAAGATAAGAAGAGCACCAACCAAAAGCAGTGGTGTCCGCTTTGATGCGAAACCAAGACGGAAAGGAAACATATTATGGTTATATACAGGACATATGGGAACTTGACTATCGACGTGGTTTAAAGGTCCCTTTGTTTCGGTGCAAATGGGTCAATATGACACGAGGCGGGTAACGAAAGACCCATGACGGAATGACAATAGTGGATCTCAACAATCTTGCGTGTCGAGCGAACCATTTGTCCTAGCCAATGATGTGGCACAGGTTTTCTATGTGAAGGACATGTCTACCAAGCCAAGAAAAAGAAAAGATAAGGAAGCGAATGCATCGTATGATGAGCCAAAGTGGCACATAGTTCTTTCTGGGAAGAGAAACATCGTGGGAGTGGATGACAAGACAGACAAGTCAGAAGATTATGAAAAGTTTGATGAAATTGCTCCATTCACAGTGAATATTGACCCGAGCATCCCGTTAAATGATGAAGATTTTCCATGGTTACAGCAAGAAAGGAACACATGCGAAGAAAAGTTTCACACCCAAAGATCTGGGATGTGATCGGCTTCACTATCATCACTTTCTTACGTGTTTCACACCCAAAGGGGAATCTCTGTAATAGTTAGGGTAGTTATGTGTTTTGGCATTTGAAGCGAAGAAATTTTATGTGCAAACAAATTCTTTCATGCCTTTACTGATTTTTAAAGTTAAGTTATTCACAAACTAGTGATTCACACTAATTTCAAATAATTCAAAATTTAAACTATTCAAATTTGAAAACTACGGGCACTAACGAGAAAGTTTGTAATTTTTTGTACCTAAAGCAATAATATTCACAAAGAAACTCTAAATACACAAGAAAAACAACACAAAAATAAATAAAGCAAAAAATAAAAAAGCCCGCCTACTAGGCCAGGCGGCCTACATACGACTAGAAACCCAACGTCGTTGGGCCGGATGCAGGCCCAAGAAGGCCCAGAGGCCCACAGGCGAAGAGAACAGGTTGGCCCAAAGAGGCCTGCTTAGGAGAGGAGCTCGAGAGAGCTACCAGACCGGGCTTATAAACCGGTCGGTAGCCTCTCGGCTAGCGAGGTGGGACTAAACTTGCGCACCGCCTAGAGCCAGCGCACCCCCTTTAGTACCAGGTGGTGGCACAAACCGGTACTAAAGGGGGGGCCTTTAGTACCGGTTGGAGCCACCCCCCGGTCCGAAAGGGGGTGCGCGTCCCGCCGCGTGGCCTGGCCCAAACAGACCTTTAGTACCGGTTGGTGGCTCCAACCGGTACTAAAGGTGCCTTCTATATATACAACACTTGAAAAATTCATTCTCCCTCTGTTTCTTCCTCTGTTTCCCCATTGAACCGCCCGCCCTTGATCGATCGACGCCGTCCACCCACCCGTCGCCGTCGCCCCGTCCCGTCGCCGTCCGCCCATCCCGTCGCCGCCCTCGTCTCCGTCGCCGGGGCCCTTCCCGTCGCGCCGTCCTGCGTCGCCGCCCAGCGTCACGCCCGCCGTCGCTACCCCGGCCGTCGCCTCGCCGTCGCCGTCGCCCACTGTGAGCTCTCCCCTCTAACCCCTCTCCTCGCCCAAGGGCCACCATGGGCGCCGCCCTCCCCGAGCCCATACACACACACACAAGCATGATGAACACACACACACATACACGTATATATTTAATTAGTTTAGATTTTGTATGTTTAATTAGTTTAGATTTTTTAGATTATTGTTTTTTCACTAGTATATATGTATGAATGCATGTTAGATGGATATAATTAGTGTTTAATTAGTATGGATTTTTTTTATATAATGTTTTTCTGTTTTTTAATGGATGTATAGAAATTGTTTTTTATGTTTTTAGTGTTAGATGCTTAATTAGTACTCCCTCCGTTCCTAAATATAAGTCTTTGGAGAGATTCCATTATAGACCACATACGGAGCAAAATGAGTGAATCTATACGCTAAAATGCATTTAGAAACATGCGTATGTGTTTCATAGTAAAATCTCTACAAAGACTTATATTTAGGAACAGAGGGAGTATGAAATAGTATATAGATTTTTGAAATAGTAGAAATGTTATAAATTTTAGTTATCAAAATCCAATCATTAAAAAATATTATTATTTGCGGGCATATAGCTAGTATTTGTTATCGACGATGCCCGGCCCGCATCCTCGTCGTCGACCCGTCCGCAACGACGTCCAGCCGCCCATGTCCGGGATCGGGCTCCGCTGGGCTGGCACTCGGAGGTACTTGCACGGAGGGGCGCGCCGCTTGATGAGGAACCCGCCCCGGGTCCCGTCGTCGACCTCGATCTCGTTTGGTGGCGTTCGCGTGGGCGATCTCGGTGCGGAGGGACCCGGCCCGCCGGAGGAGGTACATCGCCGTGTCGGGAGGAGGACGAGCACGTCCATCGCTACATGGTTGCGTTAGAGGGCGGCAGGTTCTCCAATACTGGCGGTATCTTGAGGATCTCACATCAGCTATGATCCTGTGAGGGTTCCTTCTCTTTGGGTGTGCACCGCCCGCGACGCAGGAACCACGAGTGTCGTAGATTCTTCTGTAGTATTCGATCTTTAATTAGCTAGCCAGTGATGTACTATTCAATGTTATATATTATTCGAGACGATGTATTCGAGATTGTATCTACTATTCTAGACAAAGTATTCGAGATTATATCTATTATTCGAGACGATGTAATTTGAATACTAAATTGTTTTATATTTCTTTTGAATTAGTTAAATAAAAGCTATGGCGAGACAATACCGAGAGAGAGGAGAACAGACCATGTTCGATATGATACGCGGGCGGATGATAATCAGAATGAAGAAGATTATGACGGCTCCGAATTTCTAAACAACACCGGAGAGGGTGATATGATATTCGATCGCGATTTAACCGAATTGATGAAGTCATGAACTACGATTATGACGATGACGAAGAACATGATGATCCTGAAACAACAAAGACCGGCGAGGTATATATATTTATATAAGCAGGTTTCTGGTGATCATCACATGTTTTAAATGACTTGAAGATATATTAACGAATCGATCTTTGTTCTTTCAGCCATCCGGGTCGAGCAAATCTTCGTGAAAAAGGACGAAACGAGGCCCGAACAAAAGTTTGAAGGAGGGCGTAAAGTACAATATCGAGGCGATCGAGACCTAATGGCGAACCATTAGCGCCTTAGAAGATTGCGGACAAGTTCATTAAATCGGTCACGGAGTTCTTGTGAAGGACCAACTCCCGATCTCCCTTCAAGAATGGAGAGAGCCAGCAAAAGACAAAGGACAAAAAGGCAAAGAGGACGCTGCTCCACGTCCAGATGTTACTTTTGTCGACAAGAATCAAAAAGATTTGCTTTGGGATACTCTCATGGAACATTTCACCCTACCAGATCATTTCACAGAAGCAGATGTGCAGAAAGTCAAGGACGCTGCTCTTAGGAAGATGGTGGTTGCATTCAAGAACCACAAGAATTGTGAATGGGACAAGTACGTCAAGGGAGGAAGGAAGACTCCAGTATTCGAGGAAACACTAGAGAACCAACGTGCTCATTGGGACGATTTCGTGAAATTCAAGGATTCAGAATTAGCTAAGGAACGGTCGAGAATAAACAAGAAGAATGCGAAAAAAGGATAAGTTCCATAAGCTGGGGCCAGGTGGCTATGCGGTGGCAATGCCTAAGTGGGATAAGTCCGAGAAAGAGATGGAGGATGCAGGTGTCACTCCGGTTACTAAGAGCTGGCCCCAGTGCGGGACTTGGTTCTATGCGCATGGGGGAGTTGGACCGAAGACAGGCAAAGTTTCGACGAAGGCATGTACGAACGGAGCCGACGATGCGATACTTGTTGCAATAGAAGAGGCACGATCGGGGTGTTCCAGCCCAACAGAGAGAACGACGAGCTTACGCTGCCTCGGGAAATCACACGAACACCGGGAAGAACACGAGGCAAGGGCGCTATTCCGTGGTATGAGGGGTTTTCAGACCGAACAACGACTACGTAACCCGTGCGAGAAAGAAG
Organism: Aegilops bicornis; assembly: GCA_021605145.1. NCBI lineage: Eukaryota > Viridiplantae > Streptophyta > Magnoliopsida > Poales > Poaceae > Aegilops > Aegilops bicornis. The sequence goes on from CM038675.1 coordinate 773,006,085, forward strand.
ATTGCGGAGGAGAAGAAGAGGAAGATGGAGGAGGAGCAAAGGAAGCGGGAATATGAACGCCTTCAATGCCTAGAAGCAAGTCAAGCGGAATTGGCAGTCAAATTCCAGCGGCAGTAGGAGCAGATCGACTCACTTAGCCAAAGGGGGTCTCAAAGAATGCAACAGCTAGCGGATGTTCGGCATTGGATAGCACCGCCCCATCCATGCAGAGAAGCAGCGTGGGTTCCGCCGGACGACGCAATGTTGGGTAGATACCCGTGGATGACATCACGGAGAACACTAGCTGCGAGCTACACGTCAAAATGAAGAACATATCCATGAAGGTGGCGGACGGAGAAGCTTTTCCGATTACCCCCAAAGCAACCTACCATTGCATCCCGATTCCAGAGGGCTATGCTCGTGTCATGGTTGACGAGGTGGTGCAGCCATATTCGGGCTAGAGCTTGACATTCACGGATGTGAGGACGAGCGCTTTCTGGAGACGCCAACCATCGTATCATCCTATGGAAAAAGGATTGCATCATCTTTGAAGGCCACAGACACCGCGTCATCTCGACTCCTCGTCGAAGTCCGCCACCGAGTCAGATCTCCGCCTCCTGCAAGTCCACCAAGTCCGGCAAAGTGTCGCCACCTCCTCCAAGTCCGTAAAGTGTCAGCCACCTCCTCCTCCAAGTCCGCCACAGTCAGACGTCCACTCCTCCTCCAAGTCCGCACAACCTCAGGCCACCTCCTCCAAGTCCGCACATCTTCAGCGGCCACTCCTCTTCGTCCAACTCAGCCCGTCACCGGCGTCTCCGCCGCCTCGGCAATCGCAGAAGAGACACCTGCAGCTATGGTGCGTAGTGGTACGAGTCGAGGTAGTACAGAAGCAAAGTGAGGCAAGCGATATAAATATGGTCCAAGCCTCACGCCTCTTCCGCAGAGGGCTTATGACAGGTCCGAGGAGGAAATCGCAGCCATATCGAAGTCCGAGGTGGAAGCCCATTTTGCACCGAAACCGCCACCGCCGCCAAGGGAGAAAGTGCACGAGGAAACGATTGACCACTTCATTCGTATGGCTCAACCACCAGCTCCCAAGCCTGTTGACACAGACTATGAGCGCCACATCGGGAAGTTAAATCGAGCACGTCTCACGTAAGGAGGCGAGCTCGATCGAGCAAACAAGAAGCAGCTGTCAAAAATGCGGAAAACCATTCCCTAGCTGGGAGAACAGCGGCGCAATCGATCCCTCGCTTGTTGTGCCAAGAACACGTGGGATCTGGCGTGCCCAATATTATTGTGGGCAAACAGTTTACGTTCTGAGGTGTGCAATGTGGTAATAACGGAGGAACATATAATGCAGGCTGAAGTTCTCAAAATCACTGTTGGACAACTCCTCGAGATCGAGCCCATGCCTGTGCTTAGAGAGGATGAAATAAAGCGGAAATATGTCCGGCCAACCTTTGGTCCATCCAGACAAGGTCAAGAACCTCCCAACGAGAATGTATGAATTGCATCAATGGTACATGAACATTACCAAGATCCGATCGAGTGTCCCTCATGGTGAATGTCAAGGAGGAGCATTACTTCCATGAGAAAGCTTTGTCCGTTGAGTATTACGAACTGTTTCAGTTATACAATCAAGACGCACTCGACAAATCTATCGCCGATTGCTATTGTCTATAAGTGATTTCTTTTCTGTAATTTAAGTCTCAAGGTAGCTGTCTTGATCCTTTTGATCAATCATTACCTGTAATTATCCTCACTATATTCTTTTCTGTGGTATTATATGCAGGATGAAGATATATGAAATGAGAAAAGGTGGACGCTTTGGCATCGGGTTCATTGACCCAAACACCGTTAATGAATACACATGGAATATAGATCCACGTCATCAAAAGGCCGTAGAGGACAACATGCTAGAGTTCTTGAAGCGCCTCAAATACAATGAAGATATACTACTTCCTTACAACTTCCAGTGAGTCACACTGTCTTGTACTACAAATTCTCTTTTTTTGCCTACTAGCTAGCTACATGTTTTTGCTTTACATATGCCCGCTTAATTAAGACATGCAAACGTGTGTGCATGCAGATTTCACTGGGTCTTGTGTATCATTAAAGTTGACGCCGGAATAGTTGAAATACTGGACTCGCTACTCAAAGAAAAAACTGACTATAACATCTTGTTTGGGATAGTCAACAGGTAATTTCAATCATTATTAACTATATATCTCGGCCTATTTAGTTCATCATTTTTCATGATATGAACTATATTTAATAACCCCTTTATTCATTTTCTTTGTCGGCGGGCAGGGCTTGGGCAAGGTTCATCAGCGTCACGGAAGGCGAATGGAAAAAAAAGCTTAAATGGTTTCGACCCAAGGTAAGTAATTAAGTAGTACTAGCTAGCTAGCTAGCTAGCTGACATCTCTTTAATTATCATGCTTGAATAATTATTATCTGATCAAATTCCATTCTCGTAAAGGCCACAAGCAGCGCAGTAGGGACTGATCTGTGTGCATTCTGCGTTTGCGAGAACATTCGCATGATGGCGTCCAAAGGAGCAGATCTCAAAGACAGGAATGGGTACGCTTGTCGAACACTATTCACAATTTTTACACCATTATCGATATCTAGTCACACAACTAATACACATGCATATTGATCTCCTTCTTAACAGTTCAAAGAGGTGCGGGACAAGCTCCTAGAAGCGGAGCGTAGAAGCACTTCAAGAGGAAATAAGCGGGATTTTTGCTCGAGCAGGTCATAAATCCAAGGGAGAATACTATTACCCGCTACCGCCCCCATGAAAACCACTTCCAATTGTCATCGTGGTTCAAGGCACCAATTAGGCTAATGCCACTGGCTCAAGGCAACATGCATATGTAGGAGAAATTGTATATAGCTATACATGTGTGTATGTGTGAATTAATTAATATGATGGTTTGTGAGACATTGATGATATATATATATATATGCATGATTGGTTCTATTAGAAATTTATATATATATATATATATATATATATATATATATATATATATATATATATATATATATGGATAACGTGTAATATGTGTAGAGTCGTAAAATACCAGCAAGCGAAAAAAAATTAAATTGATAACACAAATATATTTGAAAAATAAAAATAAAACAAAAACTCATTAAACATTTAGTACGGTTGGTGTTACCAACCGGTACTACAGGCTCCTGCCCCGGAGCTGGCTCGTACACGTGGTTGGCCTTTAACACCGGTTCATGCTGAACCGGTACTAAAAGGGGGGGGGCCTTTAGTGACCACACTTTAATGCCGGTTGTGGAACCGGCACTAAAGGGCCTTACGAACTGGTGCTATTGCCCGGTTCTGCACTAGTGTCTCCAGCATTTGACATAGATAACTGCCTCCCTACACTGCTATGACCAGGATCGTAGCCACCCTCGCCTTCATGTGCAGTGACCTCCTTCACGACGGGAAGCACTAAAGCAATAGGATTGCATCCCCTTCGTTCACAACCTTGTAACCACCGCACCCAATCGGAGTCTTGCTCTATCGGCCTCAAATAAAAGTAAATTATTGTACTTGACCGTGTCCATAATGCATGAACACCGATGGTGTGTGTTTCAGTATCAAGACCTAAACTTGACACAATCCATTCTTTCAACTGACTGACTGACCATGTTTGAGGTGCGCTCATTGGCACCTCTATATGAGTAAATTCACTCAGATCTACTCCCATCTCAGTTGTTTGGACAGTACCAGGACCGTAGTAAAATCTGAACTTCACTACATCAGACATCTCGGCTCACCTATTTTTTTCAACAACGAAATACAATTCACTAACAAATATTAGACATATATATATATTACAGAATATTTACGGAGCAACTAATACAATTCACACACCTACAAGTATATTCCAAATATTTGCCGGAGCAACTACAAATATTTACAGATTTTAATATTTGACTGCCTACAACTACAACTATATTACGGATTTTACCGGAGCTACTCCAAATATATTACGGATTTTACCGGAGCTACTTCAAATAATCGACACTCCTAACACGGATTTTACCGGAGCTACTCCAAATACTAACACTCCTAAATACTTCACATCCACATATAGTACGGAATATCACCGGAGCAACTACACATTTTTACACAAATAATTAGTTGACATCTAAATATATTTACGTATACTACGGGGCAAATAACAATAATCGCACACCTAATTTATTTCACATGAAACATATTAACAAATACTACCGGAGCACCTATGAAAAATAAAATGTTTGCTGAAATATACCCTTGAAGCGTGCGAACGAAGAACGACGAACGGCGGCCAACAAACTGCCGGTGCTCCGCCTCCAACGACGAACGACGAACGACGAGCTTCACCTCCACCACACTGCCCCAACTTCACCACCACCACCTCCTCTTTTGGCTGCCCTAACTAAGTTGAATCCATTCACGGTGCCAAAACCGCAAAAAACTGGCTCATTTAGGTGTAGAAATTGGTGCCATTTTTTTACAGAGAGAGGAGAAAGTAAGAAAGAAGAAGAATAGAAGAAGAGCAGCAGCTTGGGCGTGGAGTAGGGAGGATAAGGCCGCAGGGAGCCGGGCCAGCGCGCGCGAGGTGGGGCCGCACCCTGTCGGCCAGCAGCAAGCCGATCGGCCCGCGGCAGTCGACAGGACGCGCCACGCCAACAGCTCCTCGCTCCTCGCGACGTGGCCAGCCCAATCCGAGGCCGACACGTGCCACGCGGGCTGCTGTCGGCCGGCTAGTGGCCGATTGCACCCACACACGGCTATGGGCTGACTAGAGCCAGTCGGCCAGCTGTGGGCCGACGGTGTATTATTTTTGAAAAATAATTTTTCAGCGTAATATTTGTGCAAATTAATAAAAAAATGTATTATTTAAAAAAATTAGCTGTTTGGGAACGCTCTCAAGGTTCAAAATAGACCGGGATCGAAGAATTTGGTGTGCTGATTTCAGGGATTGGAAGTTCAAGGTTCAATTTGCTTTCGTCTACAAGTTTAGGGTTTGGTTTGGACTTTTTTCTTCCTAAAATATAAATGCATGAATTGACTTTGCACGATATTTGATGCAGAACTTTGACCACTAATATATATATTATATATATTGTAGTACATGGATTGAACATGTATAAATTCATCGTATTTGTCTTACTAAACAATTTTATTTCATATGTTTGTATACTAATTTTATGGGCATACACACTAGGTGCAAGGTGGATTCCTTCTAGATGTTGTAATCAGCAGAGTGCGCCCATCCTCAAGTTGCTTGCCGGCAAAGATCAACCTTTGCTGGTCTGGGGGGATGCCCTCCTTGTCCTAGATCTTCGCTTTGACATTGTCAGTCGTGTCAGAAGACTCCACCTTGAGGGTGATGGTCTTGCTAGTAAGGGTCTTCACAAAGATTTGCATACTATCACGGAGCCTCAGCACAAGGTGTAGGGTTGACTCCTTCTGGATGTTATAATCAGCTATGGTACGACCATCTTTCAGCTGCTTGCCAGCAAAGATGAGGCCCTGCTGGTCCGGCGGGATACCCTCCTTATCCTGGATCTTCGCCTTGACATTGTCAATCGTGTCAGAGGACTCAACCTCAAGCGTGATGGTTTTGCGAGTGAGTGTTTTCATGAATATCTGCATACCACCCCTGAGCCTGAGCACCAGGTGGAATGTGGACTCCTTCTGTATGTTGTAATCAGCAAGTGTCCTACTATCCTCGAATTGCTTGCCAGCAAAGATGAGCCTCTGCCTGTTCATGAATTTGAAAAAAAGGTTCAGGGATTAGGAAATGTTCATTGACTCAAAAATATTCACAAATTTGAATTTTATTCATGAATTTTAAAATTACTCATCAATTTCATATATTTGCAATTTGAAATTATTTCAGCAGTTTAAAAATTGTTTGGAAATTTAAAAAATACCCATGAATTTGAAAAAGGTTCACAAATTAGAAAATATTCACGAACTTGAATTTTTTTTGTGAATTTAAAAACATTCGTGAGTTTGAAAAAGCATATCAATGAATTTGAAAAAAAACTTTGTGAACTGAAAGTTCACGAGTATAAAAAAATATATTCATGAAGTTGAAAAGGTTTGCAAAATCGAGAAAGTTCATGAATTAGGAAAGAAACACGAACTTGAAAAACATTTGCAAAAAATGTAAAAAGTTCACTATGGTGTGGGCTAGGGCGGTCAGACGTGGGCATGATAGCAGTTCGGAGTATGCATTGAGGAGTATAATTGCTAAGCTATTTAATGTGCTTAGCACCTTATCTAAGTACCCATGCATTGGCACCAGCCTAAGTGTCGCATCTTCTGGACAGTAGCTTCGTCAGACTTAGCGACTGCCGGTGCTGACAGCCCCACCCCGTCCTGCTTTGTCCACCGCCGCCCCACGCCGGCTGCTCGTGCTCTCTTTCCGGGCGGCGAGCCTATCGGCGCTGCGCCCCTCCCGGCGTCCTCGCCCTCCGTCTCCGTCGGCCTCCTCAGCGCCGGCGCCTCGTCTTCCCCTCCGGCAGGGTGGGCCTCCATAGCTGCTGAGCGATCGAGGCGAGCGGAATCTGAGGATTTAGCGGGGCGGGGGCAGCACCGAACAGGCCTGGGCCTCCCCCTCCCACCCTCGCGCGGACCCGGCCCGCTCCTAAACCCTAGGGCGCCTCCTCCCCGGCGCGCGGCCGGCCGGCGAGCCAGCGATGGAGGAGGAGGAGATGGAGAGGAAGGTGCAGCAGTACCTGCACCGCAAGGGGTTCCGCCTGGCCGAGCTTGCGCTGCAGGAGGAGCGCAACCGCCACTCCACCACCTCCCTCTCCGACGTCTCGCTGTCCAGGTACGCTCGCCGCCGCGAATCCCCTCGTTTTCGTGCAGTTTGTTAGTAGAATGGTGCCGAATTGGTGGTTCCGCGGCCGTCTGGCTCGTATACGGCCAGGATTGACTCACCTGACTCGGGTTGAGCTGTTTCCACTAGGTTTAAGCTCTCCGTGTTCTGAATTAGCTTAGCTTGGTCGAGTCGAGTGTAAGAAATTGATACTTTCGCTTGAGCAATGGCAAACCTTCAACAAGATTTAGGAGGAGCCTTGAACACAGTTGAGGGGGGCTACTCTAGAGTATTATGTCAAAAATGCACCAAATGTGCTCTAATTCCATGTTAATCTGAAAATTTACCGTCATGCATCTCGGCTGGCCAGACCTCCCCGCCAACTGCAGCGCCGGAGGCCCTCGAGCCCGCCCTACCCCACGACCTTGACCCGCTCCTGCAGTGGCCCATCTGCGGCGGCTTCAGTCATGGTGGCAGGCGGCGCCACGCGCTAGAGAGGAGAGGGAGGAGTCCGACGGTACGCCACCTCGCCGGCGACGTGACCCATGGCCGGCGTGGTGGTGCTCTCCCAAATCCCATGGTTCTGATTGCTTTTTCTGTTTTTACTGAAGGGTGTCCCTGTAAAATTACAGGGACTGTTTTGTAAATATAGAAATTCCTCATCCAACGACGCCTAACGTGAACCATTACGCCACGTCACGATTTGTGGGACCCATCTGTCATAATCATGCTTAAATCGGTCTAAGTCATCAACTAGTGTTTTTTTTGCAAAAAATTAGACTCAAAATTAGTCGTTTTTTCACAAAACTGTAGAATTGTGGTTTCTGCGACCCTAGCCTTCAATGTCGATGTTTTCTGCAATTTACTCTTGTTTTTCCCCCTCTCTCTCAACCTTCCCTCTCCTAGAGCAAAATAGCTGAGATTCTGGATCAAAAGCCGGTTTGGTGTGTTGCCATCGTGCTTAGATCGTTACATAAGAGTGCTGATCTTTAACTGAGACAGTGTGAAGCAATTGCTACATTAGATGAAATTAGAATATGCTAATGCCTTGTTGTTGCGCGGAATGAATATTACATGCTGCTGCAGTTTACATGAATCCATCCATTAATCCTGCGCCATAACCCACTATGTTTCTGGAGATTGGGATTACAAGAAAGTCTATGGCGATTAGTTCTCTTAGGGGAAACAAACAAGCCCTTAGTAGGATGGTGGCTTGGTGCCCGAGAAGTTCCTCATGGGCATTCAGGCCGTCCATTCGTACCATGCATCATTGACGATCCCTCGTAAATACTATGGAGTATGAATCTTTGGAAATCCATACTCACAGAACAGTAAAATGCAATTGAGAAATATTTATACCAGTATGAACATATACTCGGCACAAAAAAAGAATACTGAATTTACGAAATCATTTTTATTTTATTTTGCTTACAAGCTTGAATAGAATACACACACATATAACCTCCTCATATAGAGGACTTAACATGACAATAGGGCACACATGACAGCCAATCCACATAGGAAAGTTTTACGAGATCATAACAGAGAAATGTGTAGACCAGAGTACAATATTTTGGACATGATAAATGATTGACAATTCGACGCATTACTAACTATCACATACCAGTCAGGTTTCGTCGTCGCTCCCAGCAGCAGATTCGTCAATCGTGTTATTGATGCCAAATGTGCTGGCATGTTCTATCAGGATCCAAACAATGGTTATTAGCTCACCGCCACTGCCAAGCTGCTTGGCATGGGAGTCTCTGCTACACCATTTGGATGCAAAGATAAGCAAACGGACCCATGCGTCAAAGATGAGACTCAACAGTTCCCTCAACTTGTCAGGTTCTTCAGATGATTTCTTTCTCGTGCTCCACTTACGGTCAGACCACAGCTTTGGCATCAACTTCTTAAGTCTTTCAGATGACTGCTTCCCCATCTTAACCTCTTTGAGAATTCCGGTCATGTCCGTATTTGTTTCCCTATGCAGAAGTAGCAGCACCTTGGCATACTGAATGCCATCCAAAAGAAAAAGACTCCGTTCGGAAAGACTCTGGCTGCTGCTGCTGCTGCTACTGCTGCTGCTGCTTTCGCCGGCCTCCTTGTCCTTCTCCATGTTTAGAAGGAAACGTGCAAGACGATACTCATTTCCGTTGGAACTGCCAGGGCAATATTTCTTACAATCATAAGAATTCCATATGTCATTCAGAGTGTTCCTCGTGCGTTCATAGTGGCTACGAAGCAAAAGGCCTGGCAACATGGTTGGGCGTACAACCCAGAGGAACATCATGTAATCCGACAGCGCCTGTATCACTTTCCTATATCCTGGGAATGGATCGTCCTTATCGATGCACTGCAGGAAAATATCTGTTGCGATGTGCCAGGTCAGAATGACCTCAGACAATTCTGGATCGAATCCCAGATGTTCGTCCAGTGCCCTGTCCCTGCTGATGTTAGCTCCCTCATCGGGTTTCGTGAAGATGTAGCGGGGGTAGCCATAGCCGTAATGGGGAGGGGGGTAGCCGTAATGGGGAGGGTGGTAGCCGTAGCCGCCGGGGTAGCCGTAATGGGGAGGGGGGTCGCCACTGGAGTAGCACTGGGAGGGGGTCGCCGGAGTAGCACTGGGGAGGGGGGTCGCCGCCGGAGTAGTACTGGGGAGGGGGATAGCAGTGGTAACCGGGGTAGTTGGGGTAGCAGGGGTGTTGATGGGGGCAGTGGAACAGTGGCATGGGCTCCTTTTTCTTCTTATTATCCTTGTTTTTTCCAAACGGTGACTCCAACTTTTCGAATATCCGTTTGAACAACTTGTCCCTTTCAGGTTCTGGAATGTCGAAGCCCCTCAAGTAACAGTATTGGTATTCCTTCCAATTCTCATCGGATGCAAGATTTTTCACCACCTGTTCGCCTAATCTCCATGAAGTTGAATTCTTATCTGCTTCTGCAGTACAGTCCTGCAACAAGTTGAACTGCCCGATGATGCCCGACCACCTCCTGTGGCTGCCTGTCGGCCTGATATGAGGCCGGGACAAGGAGAGCCGGGATGGATCCAGATACAGAATGAAGCGACAGAACTTGTGCACCTTCAGCATGAGCAGAGGCTTTGTATCTTTCACGGCTTCATAAGCCCAGCTGGAGCCTAGTGCTGTGAGCAGCCATCTCATATCCAGGAGGAAGGTGGTAACCAGCAAGATGTAAGTCATGATGATATCAAACCTGGACTGGCCATTTCTACCTTGCAAGAAAAACAACACGAATGCAGTGGTGGTGCCGATCGGTGAAATGAAACGGATGAAGTAGCCCATCCATGTGTGGACCATCGTTGCCTTGGTATACATGATATCGTACATGAGAGAGAGCTCCATCTCCACCACCTTGCTAAAATTGTTCCATTCTCCAGCGGATATATCATTCCTAGAAGATTCATCGCCATTTGGTTTCACTTCTTTCAGCGTGAACGACTTATCAGTGAAGGCACCCTTGGTGATATGGAGGAGGGAGTGTGCAGATATCAGAGCTCTCTTAATTATCCAGCTCCCCAGTTACACCTCGGTAGATAATAACTGACTGCTGGTCCTCGTCGTCGATTGTGCTCCGAATTGTGTCCATTCTGCCTTTCTGTAGTGCCTTGACTCTCTCCCGATATTTGCACAACCCCAAGACAAACATAACTAAGAACGCTGGGAGCAACGAAGTTTTGCCTCCAATGTGTGTGTATGCCCCATACATGGACGCCGCCACATCTATGATGGCACCCAGGGCTTCACGATTTGAGAGCTCATTGTCCTGCAAGTATAAGGCGCAGATGTTGTCTCCACGACCGAGGTTTAGCAGCAGAAATGGGGCCCAGAACGCGATGAGCTTCTGCTGCTCGCTTGACGTGCTGCCGAAGAAGAGCTTGCTGAGGGCGTATGTGGAGGCCTTCTCGGCCAGCGGGAACATCAGCCACAGAAAGAACCACCGCACACCAGAGGCTTTATGCCGACGTACCCCGGCACATAGGATGACGACAAGATGCGTGGAGAAGCTCAAGACGACCAAAGCCCGTGAAAGCCATGCATTCGTCCAGTCCAGGGCCTCCTGGTCCAGCCATCCTGCCATCGATCAGCTTCTGTCCTGAAATAAAGATGACAGTGGTATCGTATCGTATCACATACGCAATCATCTTGGTTCTTTGTTGCATCTAGTCTGGAGAGACAAGTTAGGACAATGTACGTACCGGCGTGCAGGTCGATCGATCGGCCGATGAAATATTCGGAGGCCTTCCCAACTTCTGAATGAGATTTGAGACAGTGCAGATTGATGCGTCCAGAGAGAAATTATTGCTCTGGTGAGACTGACTTAGTTTCTGCAGATGGCATAGGGGGCAGATACTTGTTCCAAGTCTGTCCTACTCCTACCGTAAAATATGTGTTTTGAGTAACCACTATGCTACAACAACATGTGCAACACACTACTCCGGCCTCCGGAGTATGGAATATGCAACTCAAACAAAGACACTACCGGACACGTACTGTATAGAGACTCGGTGACAAGCAGCATCATTTTTCAATTCCATATACTCCGGCCTCGGGGACATAAGATTAGGCAATAAACAAACTGGCTAAAGATTATCATAGGCTCCTAGCTGGTCCTATCCATACATCATGGAGCCAGAGTGAGTGGGCAGTGGTTTATTGTATCTGCCATCTCCAACAGTTTTTAACACTATACAGCCATCAGATCTGAAGAAGGTACAGTTTTGTCTCTAGTTATTACGAGTCTACCAATGATCAACATGACCTGCAACTTCTTTTGCAATTCCCCTATGTGATTCATACCAACTCATCACTAGTTTTTTGTTTGTGATTTTCTGTACATAACTAATAAACGAAGACAGATACACATTGATATGTAATGCTTCCTACAACAGTGAAAAGAACTCTTTGCGACATCAAGGTGCAGATGTTTGACCTGTACTTGTCTTTCATCGGTTTGGTATATAGTTACAACTAGATCATAGAAGTGTGCTTTCCCGTGCCCATCTATGTTGAGAAAATAATGATAAGTATGTACAGTAGCAAAATATACTAGTAGAAGATAAAAAAGATCTAAAAAACTATATATGATACACATGAGAAAATGTCAACAACCTCAAAGGATTTCCGACATTTACCAGATGTGTAATGCAATCCGGTAAAAGAAATTTACATTTTGTTCTAAACCGCAAATATTGTGATTTCACAAGCACCAATTTAATGAACCACACCGATGCTAAATACGATTTCAACATCACTACTGTTCAAAATTGAGGGTATCATGATACTTATATCACACGAAGTTGACACATACCTATCATTTTCTGATTTCAATAGCTTGACTTTGTACATACTACATACCCAAATGTTACTTTAGATCGTGTTGAATGAACAAAGACCTGATTTTAGGTCCATCCACAGCTTGTGTGCATGCTTAAGTCATTGTTCACTCAATATCATGTAGACTGTCCGGAACTGCACAACCTTTTCAATTTGCTTGATTTCCTTGTTAAGTCTGGTGCTTACTCAAAGGGCATTGTTCTACACAGTAGAGCACAACTGTTTTCTGAAAAAGCAAGCAATTTCCATATCATTGCCCAGAGCGGAGGAGTTTTTGCTCACATGTTTAAAACACATCGTCCTGGGAGGCTACATCATGCAGAAGCAGAGTGGAGTATTTGATCAGATGTTTCTGTTAAAGAAGGCCGTACCTCGATTGATGCAACCTGTTTGGCTTGATAACATCACCATTTAATCCTTCAATCATGTATAATATTACATAACGACCAACACTGAAATATATGGAATAATCACATTTTAATCTTTCCTGTATAGCACAAAATAAATCATCAGTCCTTTCACTTTGGGTAAAATTATGATTTTTTTTTTTGCAATGGAATTTCAAGCATAGCAATGAATGCAAACATTTGGCACATCACACACGGACATCAAAATTGGGAAAATAAAATCTTAAGCTACCTTGTACTGGTTAAAAGAATGGTCAATCTAGAGGCAAACCGTGTTAAGAGAATGTGGAGACTGACTCATAAAGCTTGGGGCTCCTGGGGACGTGCATCGCTGCAAGCAGCGGAGCTGCACACACGGCATCTACGGTGCGCGTCCCTTCACGATTCGCATCAGCAGAACGTGCTAGTTAGAGTATAGCTAGACATTGGATTTCGGTTTGCATCGTATATGCGTATTTGAAGGACCAATCTTACAGCACGATCTGACACAAGGCTGGTACACGCTCCTGACGCACCATGCACCCTGATCGATCACGCTCACATGTCATAGGACACCATTGACCAGTTCCACTAGTTGTTTCAACTGCACACAAGCGGCTCGTTTGTTCTAACTAGTAAATGCGCACGTGCAACGCACATGTAATTTTAGGATTTATTTTTGTTTATTCTTGTAGCGGTCATATATTTATCGCCATGTTTTAGTAGGTGTAATAACGCACCATGAACGCGCGGCAAACCAATTTTTTACGCGCGGCACGTTCGGCGCTTGTTGGAGATGCTCTAGCAAACCCTAACCTACACCCTCTCACGGCGCCGCCGCCGCGCCTGCGAAAGAAGTCGCTCCGATGGACGACAAGGCGAGCAGTCCGCAACAGCGCTCCAGCGACGCGTCCGAGGTTCTGGGCCACATCCGTGGGCACTACAAGGAGGCGCTCGGCCGGCTGCCGTTGAAGGAGCTGCCGGAGCTCATCCCCTCGTTCCTCGGCGCCGGCTTCTGCTTCGGGCTCCTCGACCCCGTCTCCAACATCATCTTCAACACCGTGTCCAGCAGCAAGGACGACGGCGCCGCCAAGAAGATGTCGAAGAAGAGGAAGAGAAGATCGCAGATTGAGGCAGACTTGCTCGAAGATTCCAGCGACGGCGTCGTCCAGCGGTCGCTCAGCGGCCTCGTCACCTTCCTCGTCTGCCGCTTCCGCTACCTACACAGGCGGGAAGCTGTGCGCTACCTACGGCTGGCCAAGGCTGATCTCGATTTGGCTGCCCGCCTCATCCAGCTCGACCGTGGGATCACATCGGCCATCTGCTCCTCCCCCCTTACCACCAAGATAGCTCCCTTGACCACCGCCGTCACGGTGGCCCTCAAGTGCGCCGCCACCACGGCGAAGCACCCCTGCCCTTCCACATTCACGGCCAACTGGTCATCCATGTCATCCCCTCCGACTTCACCACCAGACACCACCCATCGTCTTCAGAAGTTGCTCCCCACTTTACCTCAGCTGGGGCTCGGGCTTGGCCACCTCGACGCGTCTCAGATTCGAACTCTAAGATCGCATCTCACTAGGTGGATGAAATGCAACAAGGGGATGAAGGTTCCCCTTGAACTAAGGGCGTCCATTAGCTCTGTGCTTCTTGATAAAATCCACAGTATCTACCTGGAGGCAATTGCAGACCTTCCAAGGGACGCCTTGTGCCAGCGCCACCATCGCGGCCTCCTCAAGGCTGTTTACTGCTTTGGCCCCATTGATGACCCTGTCTCCAACGTCCTACTCAACACCATTTGGTATGACACTGCATTCCCAGCTCAAGATGAGTTTCTGATAGACATGCTCTGCACTAAAAGCCTTGCACGCTTGGAACAACGCTCAATGGCTGGCCTTGTGACATTTGTTCGTGCCCTGTTCCCTGAACTCGCCGAGAATGTCGCCATGTTGTATCTACTTAAGGCTAATGCCAACCTTCGTGAAGCCATTGCAAAGCTGCAGCTAGAACATCATCATTTGTCTGGATCCTATAAGAAAGCGTACAAGATGGCTGCTCAGGTAGCATGTCACCCGAACCCAAAAGCGCTACGAGAGTTTGCCCTGTCAACTGCGCCATCAGTCATGTCCTCTGTGCGATCACTTGTGAAAACCGCTGCACACACGTTATCCTCCAGAGAAGTCGGTGACATCTCTGCCCTGTTGATATCTCTAAGGCCGTCAGTCCAGAAAGTTCCCAAATTGACGCCCCGTGCGTCTAGTTTTATCTCACGCCGCCAGGCAAGGTTCGAGGTTGATCAAATTTTCTTTCGTGACACGGTTGAAGCTGCACTGAGAGAATTTTCAAAGCAATCTGTGGTGGGTTCATTTTCCAATCGATCTTCACTACTGCTAATGTGCTCACTGATTTATTACACTGTCTGCCTTGTTGTAGGAGGGGATTGAGTATCAGCTTCATGTTATATGTGGTGTGAATGCACAAGTAACAGAGAATGGGGAGTACGGTTTCTACGACCTCGCAGATGGGTACCCATACTGTCATATCAACTTCTATGCAGCACCAAAGGGTTCACCTTCTGAAGCTGGCACAGCCCCCACTCTGTTTTTCATTGAACGTAGCAATGTTGATGAAGATGAAAATGTGCTGCGTTGTTGTGTGGTAGATCCATCGACCGATGATGGTAAACTTTTCTTGTGCCTGCTTAAGCTTTCTGCATTAATAGATGCTGCTTTACTAGTTTTGCACGCATTCATAAACCAAAACACACACGCACACACGGCACTGGTTTTTTTTATGTTTGCTATACTCTTTGTGGATTAAACTACCTAAGAATGAAATGATTGATTGAAATGGATTGTTAGGCTGTTGTTGTCCTCAAATACCCCATTTGTGCTATGTGCAGTGGTAGATGCTGAAACTGTTTTATCTATAAGCAAAAGCTTTACTTGACTGTTAACGCAAGACACTTTGTCATTTAGAAGGTGGTTTTGGTCAGTTGTGATGACCTGCAGCTAATTATCGTTTCTTGTTTTGCTCTGTAAAAAGGCCGTTGTTACCACTGTGAGTATAGAGGGACCAGACTTGTGCATCCTTCTTCTGGAACATACCATGGGTGTGATGCAGAGTTTGAAGAAATTGCTTCTGATGGATATGGACTCACCATTGATGAACTTATCTACCATGGGATGCGCAGAAGTGAGTTTATGGGCTGGTTGCCTGAAGAGGATTCAATCTATTTTGATCCACAATGGGACATAAAATTTGCCCGTTATATAAATGATGCTGCTAAGCCAGGGAGAACACCTGTTCAATCAAACGGGCTCATCGCGCCATAATACTTTTTTGGGGGGGTTGTGCTGTCAAACTTCAAAATGTACATTTAGTATTTTGAAGTATGTACGCTGTGTATGCATGTTATATATAGTAATGTCGATCTGTTCTTGTTATTGTCATATAATTGTTGCTGAACTTGAAACATTCAGACTGTATAACGATGTGTCATCATCTTGTTTTGCTATAGCAGAAGTGATAACTGGTTAGCAGATTACAGAAACACAAAGAGTTCTTTTATGGCACCCCTTGTCAATATGGGCTGCCTTGTGAGAACAGTAACCCCACCTGGCGATCCTATTTAGCCCATCAAAGCATACACTAAGGCCCAAGAACAAAAGTTGTCTCCATGATCTATGAACTCTTCCCCTCTACTAATTCACTGTGGACCTATGGACCAAAGATTTTATCCTGCATCTATCGCCTTAATGGTAGTTTTTTTTTGTCATTTGTCAAGGATCGATAGGCTATATAAACCCTCCATGAGCATATGAGAAGTTTGGAGAGGGTGCCGAGGAGTCTTGTACAACTTACCCTACTAGTCTACTACCAAACCTCCCTCCATGCCTTTTAAACATTGGACTATGTAGTACTCTATCGAGAAGTCTGAATCTATATTCTAAGAGTGTCGAATTTGCTAGTGTATGACAAACTTCGCTCTAAGGTTGTTTGTTTAGTTGGCTAAGGCCGTTATACATACGCCCAATTAGTCTTTGTTGCGATCATGCTACCAATGATACTGCCTCGAGCCCTAATCTCCAGTTGTTTCCACAACAACAACAATGATGCCTTTGCCAACCATTGTGTGAAGGCGCGATCGCCGAAGCTACATAGCCCCACACAAGCAAGTTTAGGCTGAAGGCGAATCATCACTCACAAAATAAAAGTGTCGCCACCAGAGTATCAGAGATAAAAGGCGAATCATCGTCCAAGTAACATTGGATACATATGAGCATTGGTGAAGCCTCCCCAAGCCACACCGGTTGGCACTGAAGTACCGCCGCACAAATACAAGCTTCAAATGTCTCCGGCGAGGGGACACCTGACCATTCAACCAACTTTGGATGAATCACATGGCTTCAAGGGAGTCCGGACCCGTCGAGCCCAAACCTTTGACATTGCTTACTCCCCGAACATGGCACCAAAGCCCCCTCCCCCGCTCGCCATTCCTGGAAGCCCATGGTTCAATCCAACTTTGGGACTCCACTTCATTGCACCACCTCCAAACCTGATGATGACTCAAGCTCGCTCAGTACTCCTGGAGAGCTTAGGAGAAATCAAGGCCACTCGCAAGGAGGCCAACTCTCCGGAAGCACAAAGTGAGCCGACAAGGAGCATGCCCCATAGAGGTTGCACCCTGCTACCTGATGAGAGTATTGTTTGGCCACAAAGAGCAAGAGGTTGGTAGCGAGCAGCAAATTTACCAGTTCAAAGAAGGAAAAATATATCAATCTACCATAGCAAAGGTTGCCAGTTATCAATCTATCATTGCAACGAGGGAAACCGTATCCATCAATCATTGTCAGACCAAATTTCTAAGAAATACCCAAACCACCCTCGATCTGGAATATACCGTGGTGATGTAAAAGCCTCAATTTTCACTTACAAAAAATTCTGCATAAACAGTGAGCCGAGAATCAATGCGCAAATTTTACTAGTCAGAGGATCCAATGGACAACTGTCAATGGTTGCTTCAGGTAAGAATATGATAACACATCAGAAATCCCCTCTAAGCTCATTGACGGAATGCAAATTTCGAAGGCCAAATGAATTTTTCAAATAAAGTGAGAAAGCACATCAAATATGTCAAATCATTTTTCAAGTTGAATTTTTCAGCACGTGTAGCTATTCCAAGAAACAGTCAGACTATGCCACTAGAGCCTTTCTAGTTGGTAGATAAAACTGGGAGATGTCCAATTGTCCTGGGTCATCTGTTGACAGCACTTCATTGAAGTTTGCAGTCTCAAATATCTTTACTCATTATGTAAACAACACTAGCAAGGAGGCAACCATACAAACAGAATTGATGCTCTATTTTATTCAGGCAAGCTGCGATAAGCAATACCAACGTTCAGGCAATTAAGTGCACCCAGAGCTGCAAAAACCAGTGGATAGATCAAACTAGAATATTTTGCACAGCGGGAATTAATATGCTAGCAACAGAGAACTAGTGGTGTTATATCCCATCCCAAATAATGAACAGCAGCAAACTAATATGAGAAAGGGAAAATCACAGTAAATCAAGAGGAAATTACTCACATTTCAGTTAATCGAGCAAACGAACATGCCTCCACCACTCAAGATCCTGCTAGAAATAACCTAACACATGTTGACATGAATCAAACAATCAATGATCTAGATGGTTTAATGGATTTCACTGATTGTTCTCATTTAGAAGCATGATACCACGTGATTAGCCCGTCCAGAAGAACTAGATACTCAAACAGCAAGAAATAGACAGAAGGCAAAGAATTAAATGTATGCAAGCTCTAAATTACTGGAGCTCAAAACCAAACATGGTATCGAGATCACACAACATAGAGGCCGCTACGGTTGAAGCCCGAAGTACGGTAAGAACGACTAAGAAAGGACTAAAGTTAGAAGTTTGGAGTTCCAGACCTAAGGCAATTACAACATCATTCCAATTGCACTAACATTTTTGCAATGCCGATAAAGATGCTAACCGCTAGTGCGTCCCCTACCCCCTCTTCTTCCTCCTCGGATTCTATTACCCCCTCGTCGTCCTCCTCCTCCCCGGGTTCTGTTGCCCCCTCGCCCTCCTCCTCCTCGGGTTCTATTGCCTCCTCGGGTTCTGTTGCTTGGCGCTCGTTGAGGTGCGTCACTCTCGGAATCGTCACTCTCAGAATCACTCTCAGTCACAAGGGTATCAGTGGAAATGGGTTTTGTTTCTTCAACTGCATCTATAAGCCGCAATTTTTCATGTATTTCCGTTATGTCAAACTCAAAAGTAATGGAAAGGGGTCAATGCCCGGTTCAGAAAAGAAAAAAAAAACCAGCAATTTTCACATGCTTAACAACACGAGTAGCAGCAGGCACAAGGAGCAGCAGCCAAGAGACAGCAGCATCCGAAGCAATCAAGCGTGCAGATTCCATGGAGCCAACGGGAGGCGCAGAGGAGCGCAACCCACGGAGACGGCACAAATAAAGAGCATGGAAATTAAGCAACGAGGTGTTAGAAAGTTATGTTTAAGTCTTGCTTATCTCCACTTTGTAATCTCAACCAACATATCCTCTCTTTCTCCCTCTCTCGTAGTTATCCTCTGTACCGGCCTGATCTCATACGATGGGCCTCTCATCTTGTACGCCAAGGCATGGCTGTTTGCCTCACATCAATATAAACCAAACGCGGCTCCTCATCGAGGAGTAGTAACGCTTCCCAACTTAACATGGTCATCAGAGCCACCTCTTCCAAATACATCTAGCCACAACAAAATCACAAATCACAATCGCCGCCGCCGTCGCCATGTCTTCCTCGTCGTCTGCCTCCCTCAACCTCGGGTCACCACCGACGGAGAAGCTTGCGAGAGGAAACTTCATCCTCTGGAAGGCACAAGTCCTCCCAGCCCTGCAAGGAGCGCAGGTGACGGGCCTTCTGGACAACAGCGACGCAGCTCCACCCAAAACGGTGGAAGTCGTGCAGGCGGACAAGACTACGGCCATGGCGTCGAACCCGCAGTATGCGGCCTGGATCGCCAAAGACCAACAGGTGCTCTCATATCTATTGAACTCTATGACTCCATAAATACTTGCGCAGGTCATCGAGAAGGATTCCACCTTCGAGTTGTGGACAGCGGTGACAGCCATCTTCGCCTCCCAATCACAGTCTCGGATCACAAATCTGAGAATTGCGATCACCAACACCAAGAAAGGCACCATGTCAAGCTCTGCCTTCATGGCCAAGATGAAGAGTCTCGACGACGAGCTAGCAGCCGCCGGTCGTCCCGTCTCTGATCCGGAGATGGTGGACTATATCCTGGCAGGGCTAGACCGTGACTACGATCCTGTAGTTGAGGCGATCGGTGCCATCAAGAACACAATTACCGCAGATGACCTCTTTGCCCAAATCTCTGCGTTTGATCAGAGAATGGAGATGTTGGGCGATGCTTCCTCTGGTGGCTTTCATACCTCTGCAAACGCCGCCTACAGAGGCCGCGGCCAAGCTCGTGGGAAACCCTACCGTGGGCGAGGCACATGGGGGCGCGGCCGTGGAGATCGGCAGCGGTCCCCTGCTCGCGGTGGGAACAGCTACAGAGGACGTCAGCAACAGAACCAACCTCAACAGGCGCGTGACCAGCAGCATCGCGACAACCCTGAGTGCCAAATATGCCTCAAGTATCATCGGGGGGCGCGACTCTGCTGGTGGCGCTATGAAGATGGAGAACCAGAAGAAAAGGCGGCGCATGCAGCCACCTACGGCGTAGATACCAACTGGTACGCCGACGCGGGAGCCACAAATCATATCACAGGAGAACTTGATCAGCTGACGATGCGAGAGAAGTACAACGGAGGCGATCAAATCCACACGTCAAGCGGTTCTGGTATGGCAATAACACATATTGGTAGTTCAATTGTTAAAAACCCCATCAAAAACTTGCATCTCAAAAATATTCTTCATGTTCCTGAAGCAGCAAAAAGTCTTCTTTCTGTTCATCGATTCACTCGTGATAATCATGTTCTTATAGAGTTTCATCCCTATTTTTTCTTGGTTAAGGATCTGGCCACACGGAGAATCATTCTTAGAGGACGGTGTGTGGGAGGTCTCTACCCACTCATATCATCATCATCAGCGTCAAATAAACAAGCGTACCTCGTCGTCAAGCCATCTTCTGCAAAGTGGCACACCGCTTGGTCATCCGTCCTCAGTAGTTGTTAGACATGTCCTTAGCAAAAATAAGCTCCCCTATGAGCCTAGTGTTGAGTCAGTTTGCAATCCGTGTCAACAAGCAAAAAGTCATCAATTACCTTACCCTGTCTCTACCAGTGTGTCACCTTTGCAACTTATATTTTCCGATGTATGGGGGCCAGCTCCCACTTCCATTGGTAGATTTTCCTATTATGTAATTTTTATTGATGACTATAGTAAATTTACTTGGATTTACTTGTTAAAGAAAAGATCTGATGTATTCCAAGTTTTCATCAATTTCCAAAACCTTGTTGAACGCAAACTGAGCTCCAAAATTATTGCTATGCAAACAGACTGGGGAGGTGAGTATGAGAAACTCAACGCATTCTTTCAAAAACTTGGCATTTCTCATCATGTTTCTTGCCCTCACGCTCACCAACAAAACGGGTCTGCCACTAGTAGAAAAAGGGCCTATAGTCCCGGTTCATAAGGGCCTTTAGTCCCGGTTCGTGAACCGGGACTAAAGGGTCGGTACTAATACCCTCACCCTTTAGTCCCGGTTCTATCGTAACCGGGACAGATGGGCCTCCACGTGGCCTGTCCGCTGAGCCCAGTAGGGCCTTTTGGTCCCGGTGGGTGGCCCCAACCGGGACCAATAGGCATCCACGCGGCAGCGTTTCTTTGGCTCTGGTTTTTTTTTTCAAAAGAGGGGGGGGGGGGGGGTTTGGGGGATTAATTTAGGTGTTTCATATATTGTGCTATAGCTAGCTAATTAATAGAGAAAAGTGTCCTTTCTTTTGTCCGTGCTTGGTCGACGCTACGTACTATACATACGTATAGAGAGGACTAACTAGACATGCTAGCTAGCTAGTAATTAAGCAAATGTAAGATCGTCATGAACATATATATGCATACAGAGAGAAGTGATATCGACCACCTCTCCTTCTCCGAGAGATTGGTCGAACAACAAGTTCTCGATATCTATCCGACGCTACCGGCTACATATATACAATAATTATCTTTTAAAATACGGACGCGTGGTCCACATGGTATTCCCGCCTTCAGCGATCACATAGTCAAGAAAGAATGCCACCAATTCCTCTTGAATTGCTCGCATGCGATCTGGTGCTAGGAGTTCATCCGCTGCCGAAACATCTAATTTTAAGAAAGGGGTCAATACATATATATATATATATATATATATATATATATATATATATATATATATATATATATATATATATGAATGAATGAAACTCAACACAAATGATGGTAATAAAATAAAATTGTGAGTATATTTATTTACGCACTGCAAATTGTTTGTCGGTGTCGCGCCTCTCACAGGTCGTGGTGGCGGATGGACTCGCAAACGTAGTATCCACGTAAATCATTCCTTGTTCCTGCCACAACCACTTTACAAGAAACAGAGGTCAATCAAACTGATAATTATATATAGCAAGCACATGCTAAATGGTATTGATGAAACTAGCGCTTGAATCACTAGGAGATGCGCGTGGAATATGCTACTATATAGTACTTACTTTGGTGCCTAAATTGCAGCTTCTTCGGTAGTCCCGAGCTTTTTGATGAATTTTCCCCAAGCCCTGCCATACAAAGAAAACAATTACTTGATATCAGAAATGAACAAAGTTGCTGATATGGTGGATAATGATCGATTTAACTTACTTCTCGAGCATTTCAGTCATTTCCGCATACTCCTTGGGATCTTTTCGTCTCGAGTCTAAGACAGTTACTACTCCTGCTCAAGCTTAATCTCTAGGAGAATATAGCGGAACCTGCGCACGCATGCATAACTCATCAATATTACATTTCTATAACCTGGACTAAATAAGGGAAACCGAATATGCCACAAGACAGTAACACTCACGTGTAGTTGTAAGGAAAGAGTATTGTATTTTTGTGTTCATTTATTTCCAACGATCGTAGCAAGTTGGCCTCGGTTTCCTTGGTACGATATTTAACCTCATTTGCATCGATGAGATATGTGTTAATGAACCCAATATCACCCACTTGTTTTTTCTTCATTTCTGCGATCTTCAGTCTGCATAATATAGTGAGGATATTTATAAATACATGCAATGAAAGAGCTGAGTTATATAGAGATACTTAATGATGTAAGTAGTACTACTTACAGACGATGAGCAGGTGACCGTTGCTTTATCGATGGCCAATTGATTGAAAACTGATAGAACTCCTCAAATGGAATAGGCAACAGTTCAATTCCAAGGAGGTCATGCTCCTTTTAACTCTCAAATACAAAGTATTCCTCCCACGACTCTTTGCAGGTTTTCATGTACCAATCATGCAATCTTCGCATCATCGTTGTTAGAGAGCTTTCATCTTTGACGAGAGGCTTCCCGTACTCGTATCTTTGTATCTCGCACCTCCAAGAAATCAAATTGTACATCGTCGGGCAAGTAATCTTCAGGATAGCCATAACCGGGCACCATCCTCGGATCGACGATGTCGCTAGCGTGCACCTTGAGCGGGGGCACGATTCTTTTCTTGTTCGCCGAGCTGGGCAATTTGTTTCCCAGCTCGTCGTTCTTTCATCCTTTGATCACCGACAGTACTTCCCGATCTCTCCGCCGGCAAATGCCTTTCCAATAATGCGCTCATAGTTGCCTTCGGCGGAGACTTGGGTGGTTTTGTCAGGGCAGCCTGAGTGCGCTTCGCTTTGACCGGATCTACCTTCTCCTCCGGAGGTGGATGTCTCTTTGCTTTCAACCCTTGAAACCAGTCATCCACTTCGGTCTGCGCGATCTTCGCGTTTTCCTCCTCGCTCCTCTCAGACGGTAACTTCTCCGGAGTCTTCGTGAGAAGGACCGAATCAGATTCTCCTCCCGCCTTTGGCAAGATTGCTAGACGCCCGGCAGAGCAGACGGAGCGGATGTCTTCTTTCCTTGCTTACGAGGTGGAGGAGAAGGACTACGACGCCACGGAGCAGCCGGAGCGGGCGGGTCTCTTCCGCCTTGCCGACGAGGCGGAGAAGGAAGAGGCTGGCTGCCGGGACGCCCGGTGCAGGCGGAGAAGGAGACGGAGTGCCGCCACGCCGGGAGAAGGAGCCGCCGAGTGCCTGATCGTCACTTCGCCGGAAGAGGAGGCGGTGGAGGAGGCGGAGTGCCCTGACTCACGGGAGGAGGAGGAGGAGGCGGTGGAGGAGGCGGAGTGCCCGACTCGGCCGGGAGGAGGAGGAGGAGGCGGAGGCGTCCAGTTCGGAAGGTTGATGAGATCCTTCCGCCATAGGCATGGAGTCTTCGTGAGCAGAACCCAGCCGATACTCCCTTCACCGATAGGGTGGTCAAGCCGAGCTCCTCAAATCCCTCCGTTATTTCATCGACCATCACCTTAGCATATCCTTCGGAATCGGCGGCGGTGAAAAGTTGAGTCGGGTTTAGTGGGATAAACAGTGCCAACAGCCGCCTTGACCTTTAAATTGCTCCATTGCGCCATAAGGTGGCAACTTTCAGCATCCGTGATAGCATCCACGGGATAGCTGGCAGGAGCCGTCAAGGCATCTTGCCTGGCTGAAGCAGCTCGGTGGAAGCCACGCCGCTTCTCCGCCGAGATGGCGGGGTAGCCGGGGAAGCTTCGGCAGGTCGTTTGTTGTGATCGGCCGCTTCGCTCCTCTTCTCGTTCCTCTAGCCCCATTACCCTTTCGTGCAGCGCCTGCATTAGGCTCTGCTCCAGTTTCTTCCTCCTCTCATGGGTTTTGTAACCCCCTGCGTCCGGAAATCCAGCCTTCCACGAAAGGGAGCCTGGCGTGCCTCGTGTCCGTCCAGGGTGCTCAGGATTCCCGAGGGCCACGAAAGGGAGCATGCTGAAAGAAAGCACCGTCACATTGTTGATGTAGGGCTTGCATTACTAGCTAATGCATCCATGCCACTTAAGTTCTGGGATGAAGCTTTCTTAACTGCTACATATCTCATCAACTTGCTCCCTAGTAAGGTCATCAAGCTTGAAACACCCATCACATGACTCGTTAGCATAACACTAGTTTACACATCACTTCGCATCCATGTTGGCCGAACCTTCGACCTTACAATACACGCAAACTCGCTTTTCGGTCAAAGAGGTGCGTTTTCTTAGGGTATAGTCCCATGCACAAAGGAGTCAAGTGCTTGGATGTTCCTATAGGAAGAGTCTATATCTCGCGAGATGTTGTATTTGATGAGTCCATTTTTCCGTTTGCATCTCTACATCCCAATGCCGGTGCCTTGCTTCGAAAGGAAATTCTTATTCTTCCTGAAAATCTCCGAAGTTTTGATCAAGGGGGAGACAATTGCACTGATCAATATGATGATAATATTGCTAGCACCAGTTCTGCTCTTGTTCCTGTGCAGGTCCGCAGCGAAAACGGTGCCCAAAATGATGTACAGGATGATCAAAACGATGGTGTATTTCATGTGCCGCAAGAAGACGAAATTGGCGCTGAAAACGAAGCTGATCCGACGGCGCCAGCAACTCATGTTCGCCTGTCAGCCTCGGATCACGGGACGCAATCGCCCTCGGATCGTGTTCCTGGCGGGCGCGGACGCACTCCCTCATCCAGCCAGCCTCGTGCCGCCACGCCACTGCAGGCGGGGGCGATATCTCCTCATGCTCCACGCCGCCCCACGCCTCGCCCAGCCAACCTCGTGACGCCACGCCATCGCAAAGCGGGCCGCGTCGCCTTGGTGCTCCGCGCCGGGATTCCCCTGCATGCATGCACCAGGGGGGGAGCGGGATCTTCTGCATCCGTAGACCCTGTGGATACCAGGGTGATTCGTGGAGATGGAGCCACACCGGGCTCTACAGGATCCTCTGCATCAACGCCGGTGGGATCTTCTGTGGCCGACTCCCCTGTGCAACATGAACAGCCAGTAGTGTCTACACGTGTTATGACACGTCTTCAGAAAGGTATTAAAAATCCAAAAATACGTACTGATGGCACAATACCATATGGCATGTTGTGTATCTCAGGTGAACCAACAACGTTGAATGAGGCACTGGATGATCCAAGGTGGAAGAAAGTCATGGATGAAGAGTACTCAGCACTCATGAAAAATAAAACTTGGCATCTCGTACCAGATCAGAGAGGTAAAAATATTATTGATTGTAAATGGGTGTACAGAGTTAAAAAGAAGGCAGATGGTGTTGGGGAACGTAGTAATTTCAAAAAAATTCCTACGCACACGCAAGGATCATGGTGATGCATAGCAACGAGAGGGGAGAGTATTGTCCACGTACCCTCGTAGACCGTAAGCGGAAGCGTTATGACAACGCGGTTGATGTAGTCGTACATCTTCACGATCCGACCGATCCAAGTACCGAACGTACGGCACCTCCGAGTTCAGCACACGTTTAGCTCGATGACGATCCCCGGACTCCGATCCAGCAAAGTGTCGGGGACGAGTTCCGTCAGCACGATGGCCTGGTGACGATGATAATGCTCTACCGGCGCAGGGCTTCGCCTAAACTCCGCGACGATATGACCGAGGTGGAATATGGTGGAGGGGGGCACCGCACACGGCTAAGGAACGATCCGTAGATCAACTTGTGTGTTATGGGTTGCCCCCCTGCCCCCGTATATAAAGGAGCAAGGGAGGGGTGCGGCCGGCCCTAGGAGGAGGCGCGCTGGAGGAGTCCTACTCCCGGTGGGGGGAAGGAGGAGAGGGGGGAAAGGAAAAGTGGGGGGCGCCGCCCCCCTCCTTGTTCTATTCGGACTTTGGGGGGAGGGGCGCGCGGCTGCCCCTTGGCCCCTTCTCCTCTTTCTCCACTAGGCCCACTAAGGCCCATTAGGTCACTCGGGGGTTCCGGTAACCTCCCGGTACTCCGGTAAAATGCCGATTTCACCCGGAACACTTCCGATGTCCAAACATAGGCTTCCAATATATCAATCTTTATGTCTCGACCATTTCGAGACTCTTCGTCATGTCCGTGATCATATCCGGGACTCCGAACAAACTTGGGTACATCAAAACTTATAAACTCATAATAAAACTATCATCGTAACGTTAAGCGTGCGGACCCTATGGGTTCGAGAACTATGTAGACATGACCTAGAACTATTCTCGGTCAATAACCAATAGCGGAACCTGGATGCTCATATTGGATCCTACATATTCTACGAAGATCTTTATCGGTCAAACCGCATAACAACATACGTTGTTCCCCTTGTCATCGGTATGTTACTTGCCCGAGATTCGATCGTCGGTATCCAATACCTAGTTCAATCTCGTTACTGGCAAGTCTCTTTACTCGTTACGTAATGCATCGTTCCGTAACTAACTCATTAGCTACATTGCTTGCAAGGCTTATAGTGATGTGCATTACCGAGAGGGCCCAGAGATACCTCTCCGACAATCGGAGTGACAAAACCTAATCTCAAAATATGCCAACCCAACATGTACCTTTGGAGACACCTGTAGTACTCCTTTATAATCACCCGATTACGTTGTGACGCTTGGTAGCACCCAAAGTGTTCCTCCGTAAACGGGAGTTGCATAATCTCATAGTTACAGGAACATGTATAAGTCGTGAAGAAAGCAATAGCAATATACTAAACGATCAAGTGCTAGGCTAACGGAATGGGTCATGTCAATCACATCATTCTCCTAATGATGTGATCCCATTAATCAAATAACAACACATGTCTATGGTTAGGAAACATAACCATCTTTGATTAATGAGCTAGTCAAGTAGAGGCATACTAGTGACTATATGTTTGTCTATGTATTCACACATGTATCATATTTCCGGTTAATACAATTCTAGCATGAATAATAAACATTTATCATGATATGAGGAAATAAATAATAACTTTATTATTGCCTCTAGGGCATATTTCCTTCAGCCTCCCACTTGCAGTAGAGTCTATAATCTATATTACAGAGTAATGATTCTAACACCCATGGAGTATTGGTGCTGATCATGTTTTGCTCGTGGAAGAGTCTTAGTCAATGGGTCTGGAACATTTAGATCCGTATGTATCTTTCATATCTCTATGTCTCCCACCTGGACTTGGTCCCGGATGGAATTGAAGCGTCTCTTGATGTTCTTGGTCCTCTTGTGAAATCTGGATTCCTTTGCCAAGGCAATTGCACCAGTATTGTCACAGAAGATCTTCATTGGTCCCGATGCACTAGGTATGACACCTAGATCGGAAATGAACTCTTTCATCCAGACTCCTTCATTTGCTGCTTCAGAAGCAGCTATGTATTACGCTTCACATGTAGATCCCGCCACGACGCTTTGTTTAGAACTGCACCAACTAACAACTCCACCGTTTAATAAAAATACGTATCCGGTTTGCGATTTAGAATCGTCCGGATCAGTGTCAAAGCTTGCATCGACGTAACCATTTACGACTAGCTCTTTGTCACCTCCATATAAAAGAAACATATCCTTAGTCCTTTTCAGGTATTTCAGGATGTTCTTGACCGCTGTCCAGTGATCCACTCCTGGATTACTTTGGTACCTTCCTGCCAAGCTTATTGCTAAGCATACGTCAGTCCGGTACACAGCATTGCATACATGATAGAGCCTATGGCTGAAGCATAGGAACATCTTTCATTTTCTCTCTATCTTCTGCGTGGTCGGGCATTGAGTCCGACTCAATTTCACACCTTGTAATACAGTAAGAATCCTTTCTTTGCTCGATCCATTTTGAACTTTTTCAAAACTTTATCAAGGTATGTGCTTTGTGAAAGTCCAATCAAGCGTCTTGATCTATCTCTATAGATCTTGATGCCCAATATGTAAGCAGCTTCACCGAGGTCTTTCATTGAAAAACTTTTATTCAAGTATCCTTTTATGCTATCCAGAAATTCTATATCATTTCCAATCAACAACATGTCGTCCACATATAATATCAGAAATGCTACAGAGCTCCCACTCACTTTCTTGTAAATACAGGCTTCTCCAAAAGTCTCAGATAAAACCATATGCTTTGATCACACTATCAAAGCGTTTATTCCAACTCCGAGAGGCTTGCACTGCACCATAAATTGATCGTTGGAGCTTGCACACTTTGTTAGCCCGATTTGGATCAACAAAACCTTCTGGTTGCATCATATACAACTCTTCTTCTAGAAATCCATTCAAGAATGCAGTTTTGACATCCATTTGCCAAATTTCATAATCATAAAATGCAGCAATTGCTAACATGATTCGGACAGACTTAAGCATCGCTACGGGTGAGAAAGTCTCATCGTAGTCAACCCCTTGAACTTATCGAAAACCTTTCGCAACAAGTCGAGCTTTATAGACAGTTATATTACCATGAGCGTCAGTCTTCTTAAAGATCCATTTATTCTCAATGGCTTGCCGATCATCGGGCAAGTCAACCAAAGTCCATACTTTGTTCTCATACATGGATCCCATCTCAGATTTCATGGCTTCGAGCCATTTTGCGGAATCTGGGCTCATCATTGCTTCCTCATAGTTCGTAGGTTCGCCATGGTCAAGTAACATGACTTCGAATAGGATTACCGTACCACTGCAGTGCGGATCTTACTCGATTGACCCACGAAGTTCAGTAGAGACTTGATCTGAAGTTTCATGATCAATATCATTAGTTTCCTCACTAATTGGTGTAGTTGTCACAGGAACCGGTTCTTGTGATGAACTACTTTCCAATAATGGAGCAGATACAGTTATCTCATCAAGTTCTACTTTCCTCCCACTCACTTCTTTCGAGAGAAACTCTTTTTCTAGAAAGGATCCGAATTTAGCAACAAAAATCTTGCCTTCAGATCTGTGATAGAAGGTGTACCCAACAGTCTCCTTTGGGTATCCTATGAAGACACATTTCTCCGATTTGGATTCGAGCTTATCTGGTTGAAGTTTCTTCACATAAGCATCGCAGCCCCAAACTTTAAGAAACGACAACTTTGGTTTCTTGCCAAACCACAATTCATGAGGTGTCGTCTCAACGGATTTTGATGGTGCCCTATTTAACGTGAATGCGGCCGTCTCTAAAGCATAACCCCAAAACGATAGCGGTAAATCAGTAAGAGACATCATAGATCGCACCATATCTAGTAAAGCACGATTACGACGCTCGGACACACCATTTTGTTGTGGTGTTCCGGTGGCGTGAGTTGCTAAACTATTCCGCATTGTTTCAAATGTAAACCAAACTCGTAACTCAAATATTCTCCTCCACGATCAGATCGTAGAAATTTTATTTTCTTGTTATGATGATTTTCCACTTCACTCTGAAATTCTTTGAACTTTTCAAATGTTTCAGATTTGTGTTTCATTAAGTAGATATACCCATATCTTCTCAAATCATCTGTGAAGGTGAGAAAATAACGATACCCGCCGCGTGCCTCAACATTCATTGGACCACAAACATCAGTATGTATGCTTTCCAACACATGAGTTGCTCGCTCCATAGTTCCGGAGAACGGCGTTTTAGTCATCTTGCCCATGAGGCACGGTTCGTAAGTACCAAGTGATTCATAATCAAGTGATTCCAAAAGTCCATCAAGATGGAGTTTCTTCATGCTTTTACACCGATATGACCCAAACGGCAGTGCCACAAATAAGTTGCACTATCATTATCAACTCTGTATCTTTTGGTTTCAACACTATGAATATGTGTATTACTACTATCGAGATTCAATAAAAATAGACCACTCTTCAAGGGTGCATGAACATAAAAGATATTATTCATGTAAATAGAACAACCATTATTCTCTGACTTAAATGAATAACCGTCTCGCATCAAACATGATCCAGATATAATGTTCATGCTTAACGCTGGCACCAAATAACAATTATTTAGGTCTAAAACTAATCCCGATGGTAGATGTAGAGGTAGCATGCCGACCGCGATCACATCGACTTTGGAACCATTTCCCACGCGCATCGTCACCTCGTCCTTAGCCAATCTTTGCTTAATCCATAGTTCCTGTTTCGAGTTGCAAATATTAGCAACAGAACCAGTATCAAATACCCAGGTACTACTGCGAGCATTAGTAAGGTACACATCAATAACATGTATATCACATATACCTTTGTTCACTTTGCCATCCTTCTTATCCGCCAAATACTTGGGGCAGTTCCGCTTCAAAGGTCGATGCGCTTGCAATAGAAGCACTGGGTCCAGTGCTTACGTCCAGACTTGGGTTTCTTCTCTTGAGCAGCAACTTGTTTGTTGTTCTTCTTGAAGTTCCCTTCTTCTTCCCTTTGCCCTTTTTCTTGAAACTGGTGGTCTTGTTGACCATCAACACTTGATGCTCCTTTTTGATTTCTACCTCATGCTTTTAGCATTGCGAAGAGCTCGAATAGTCTTGTCCATCCCTTGCATATTATAGTTCATTACGAAGCTCTTGTAGCTTGGTGGCAGTGATTGAAGAATTCTGTCAATGACACTATCATCGTGAAGATTAACTCCCAATTGAATCAAGTGATTATTATACCCGGACATTTTGAGTATGTGTTCACCGATGTAACTATTCTCCTCCATCTTGCAGCTATAGAACTTATTGGAGACTTCATATCTCTCAATTCGGGCATTTGCTTGAAATATTAACTTCAACTCCTGGAACATCTCATATGCTCCATGACGTTCAAAACGTCGTTGAAGGCCCGGTTCTAAGCCGTAAAGCATGGCACACTGAACTATCGAGTAGTCATCGGCTTTGCTCTGCCAGACGTTCTTAACGTCGTCAGTTGCATCAGCGAGGCCTGGCACCCAGCGGTGCTTCGGGGCGTAATTCTTACATGCAGCAATGAGGATAATCCTGAAGTTACGGACCCAATCCGTGTAATTGCTACCATCATCTTTCAACTTTGCTTTCTCAAGGAACACATTAAAATTCAACGGAACAACAGCACGAGCCATCTATCTACAGTAAACATAGACAAGCAAAATACTATCAGTACTAAGTTCATGATAAATTTAAGTTCAATTAATCATATTACTTAAGAACTCCCACTTAGATAGACATCCCTCTAATCTTCTAAGTGATTACGTGATCCATATTAACTACACCATGTCCGATCGTCACGTGAGATGGAGTAGTTTCAACGGTGAACATCAATATGTTGATCATATCTACTATATGATTCATGCTCGACCTTTCGGTCTCCGTGTTCGAGGCCATATCATTTATATGCTAGGCTCGTCAAGTTTAACCTGAGTATTCCGCGTGTGCAACTGTTTTGCACCCGTTGTATTTGAACGTAGAGCCTATCACACCCGATCATCACGTGGTGTCTCAAAGACGAAGAACTTTCCAACGGTGCATACTGTGGAGAACACTTCTTGATAATTTTAGTGAGAGATCATCTTAAAATGCTACCGTCAGTCAAAGCAAGATAAGATGCATAAAGGATAAACATCACATGCAATCAATATAAGTGATATGATATGGCCATCATCATCTTGTGCTTGTGATCTCCATCTCAAGCACCGTTGTGATCACCATCGCCACCGGCGCGACACCTTGATCTCCATCGTAGCATCGTTGTCGTCTCGCCAATCTTATGCTTCTACGACTATCGCTACCGCTTAGTGATAAAGTAAAGCATTACAGTATGCGTTGCATTTCATACAATAAAGCGACAACCATATGGCTCTTGCCATTGCCGATAACTTCGGTTACAAAAAATGATCATCTCATACAATAAAATATAGCATCACGTCTTGACCATATCACATCACAACATGCCCTGCAAAAACAAGTTAGACGTCCTCTATTTTGTTGTTGCAAGTTTTACGTGGCTGCTACGGGCTGAACAAGACCGTTCTTACCTACGCATTAAAACCACAACGATAGTTCGTCAAGTTAGTGATGTTTTAACCTTCACAAGGACCGGGTGTAGCCACACTCGGTTCAGCTAAAGTGAGAGAGACAGACACCCGCCAGTCACCTTTAAGCACGAGTGCTCGCAACGGTGAAACCAGTCTCGCGTAAGCGTACGCGTAATGTCGGTCCGGGCCGCTTCATCTCACAATACCGCTGAACCAAAGTATAACATGCTGGTAAGCAGTATGACTTGTATCGCCCACAACTCACTTGTGTTCTACTCGTGCAAATAACATCAACGCATAAAACCAGGCTCGGATGCAACTGTTGGGGAACGTAGTAATTTCAAAAAATTTCCTACGCACACGCAAGGATCATGGTGATGCATAGCAACGAGAGAGGAGAGTATTGTCCACGCACTCAGATACCGTAAGCGAAGCGTTATGACAACGCCGTTGATGTAGTCATACGTCTTCACGATCCGACCGATCCAAGTACCGAGCGCACGGCACCTCCGAGTTCAGCACACGCTCAGCTCGATGACGATCCCGGACTCCGATCCAGCAAAGTGTCGGGATGAGTTCCACAAGACGACGGCGTGGTGACGATGATGATGCTCTACCGGCGCAGGCTTCGCCTAAACTCCGCGACGATATGACCGAGGTGGAATATGGTGGAGGGGGCACCGCACACGGCTAAGGAACGATCCGTAGATCAACTTGTGTGTTATGGGGTGCCCCTGCCCCGTGATATAAAGGAGCAAGGGAGGGTGCGGCCGGCCCTAGGAGCAGGCGCGCCGGAGGAGTCCTACTCCCACCGGGAGTAGGACTCCCCCCTTTCCCTAGTTGGACTAGGACTTGGGGGGAAGGAGGAGAGGGGGGAAAGGAAAAGGGGGGGCGCCGCCCCCCCTCCTTGTCCTGTTCGGACTGGGGGGGGGGGGGCGCTGCCCCTTGGCCCCTTCTCCTCTTTCTCCACTAGGCCCACTAAGGCCCATTAGGTCACCGGGGGGTTCCGGTAACCACCCGGTACTCCGGTAAAATGCCGATTTCACCGGAACACTTCCGATGTCCAAACATAGGCTTCCAATATATCAATCTTTATGTCTCGACCATTTCGAGACTCCTCGTCATGTCCGTGATCATATCCGGGACTCCGAACAAACTTCGGTACATCAAAACTTATAAAACTCATAATAAAATTGTCATCGTAACGTTAAGCGTGCGGACCCTACGGGTTCGAGAACTATGTAGACATGACCTAGAACTATTCTCGGTCAATAACCAATAGCGGAACCTAGATGCTCATATTGGCTCCTATATATTCTACGAAGATCTTTATCGGTCAAACCGCATAACAACATACGTTGTTCCCTTTGTCATCGGTATGTTACTTGCCCGAGATTTGATCGTCGGTATCCAATACCTAGTTCAATCTCGTTACTGGCAAGTCTCTTTACTCGTTACGTAATGCATCATCCCGTAACTAACTCATTAGCTACATTGCTTGCAAGGCTTATAGTGATGTGCATTACCGAGAGGGCCCAGAGATACCTCTCGACAATCGGAGTGACAAAACCTAATCTCGAAATACGCCAACCCAACATGTACCTTTGGAGACACCTGTAGTACTCCTTTATAATCACCCAGTTACGTTGTGACGTTTGGTAGCACCCAAAGTGTTCCTCCGGTAAACAGGAGTTGCATAATCTCATAGTTACAGGAACATGTACAAGTCATGAAGAAAGCAATAGCAATATACTAAACGATCAAGTGCTAGGCTAACGGAATGGGTCATGTCAATCACATCATTCTCCTAATGATGTGATCCCATTAATCAAATAACAACACATGTCTATGGTTAGGAAACATAACCATCTTTGATTAATGAGATAGTCAAGTAGAGGCATACTAGTGACTATATGTTTGTCTATGTATTCACACATGTATCATGTTTCCGGTTAATACAATTCTAGCATGAATAATAAACATTTATCATGATATGAGGAAATAAATAATAACTTTATTATTTCCTCTAGGGCATATTTCCTTCAGATGGAACCATTGACAGGTATAAGGCACGTCTGGTTGCAAAAGGGTTTAAACAACGCTATGGTATAGATTATGAAGATACCTTTAGTCCTGTTGTAAAAGCTGCTACAATAAGACTTGTTCTAGCTATTGTTGTACCCAGGGGATGGAGTTTGCGTCAGCTGGATGTAAAGAACGCTGCTTTTTGCATGGTGTTCGAAGAGGAAGTCTACATGAGACAGCCACCTGGGTATGTGAGTAAGAAAACACCACATTATGTATGCAAACTTGACAAGTCACTGTATGGGTTAAAACAGGCACCTAGAGCATGGTACTCTAGGTTGAGCACTCAGTTAAGATGCCTTAGTTTTTTTGCATCAAGGGCTGATACATCATTGTTCATTTACAACAAGGCAAGAGTAGTCATTTTTCTGCTCATCTATGTTGATGATATTATTATTGCAAGTTCATCACAGGATGCTACTAATGCCCTTCTACATGACCTGAGCTCAGAATTTGCCTTGAAGGATCTAGGAGAGTTGCATTTCTTTCTAGGTATTGAGGTTAATAAAACTCAAGATGGTATAGTGTTGAATCAAGAGAAGTATGCCAATGAGCTCCTGGTTCGCATGGGAATGAAGAACTGTAAACCTACACTTACTCCATTATCTTCTTCAGAAAAACTTTCAGCTTATGAAGGAGAGCCTCTTCAAGAGGTGGAAAGTACAAGGTACAGAAGCACTATTGGAGCATTACAATACTTGACACTTACACGTCCAGATATTTCATTTGCTGTTAATAAAGTTTGTCAGTATTTACATGCTCCTACCACTGCACATTGGTCAGCTGTCAAGAGGATTGTGAAATATGTAAAACATACTGTGAGCTTAGGTCTTAACTTCAGACGTTCCAATTCTACACTTGTCAGTGCATTCTCTGATGCTGATTGGGCAGGCTGTAGTGATGACAGAAAATCAACTGGAGGCTTTGCAGTGTTTTTTGGATCCAACCTCATCTCTTGGTGTGCAAGAAAACAGGCAACAGTATCAAGGTCAAGTACAGAGGCTGAGTATAAATCTTTGGCTAATGCCACTGCAGAAATTATTTGGTTGGAATCACTACTTGAGGAACTTGGAGTTAAGCTGAATCGTGTCTCGTGTCTTTGGTGTGACAACTTGGGTGCAACATACTTATCTGCAAATCCTGTATTTCATGTCAGAACAAAACATATTGAAATTGATTTTCACTTTGTGCGTGAAAGAGTTGCAGACAAGAAACTTGAGATACGATTCATCCCTTCCAAAGATCAAGTAGCTGATGGATTCACCAAGGCGCTACCAACAAAACTGTTTGAAGAATTCAAGAGGAATTTGAACCTAGGATAGTTGAGATTAAGGGAGGGTGTTAGAAAGTTATGTTTAAGTCTTGCTTATCACCACTTTGTAATCTCAACCAACATATCCTCTCTTTCTCCCTCTCTCGTAGTTATCCTCTGTACCGGCCTGATCTCATACGATGGGCCTCTCATCTTGTACGCCAAGGCATGGCTGTTTGCCTCACATCAATATAAATCAAACGCGGCTCCTCATCGAGGAGTAGGAACGCTTCCCAACTTAACACGAGGCACAAATCTAGAGCAGGGTAGGTCGAGACCGGGTCACCTGAGGCTGAGGGGGGAGAGGATCAGAGGATGAGAAGAGCTCGCCGTTGGTGTCGGGGGCTCGGCGGCGAGGTCGATCTGCCGAGGTCGACAAAGGGTGCGGGGCGGCCGGCGTGACGAGGAGTAGGAGAAGCTTGAGGTCGGGGTTGGGGACGAGGAGCGACGAGCCGGCGAGGAGGAACCGCGCGCCGAGACGAGGAGGAGCTCGAGGTCCGTCCGCCGACCCTCGCAGAGGGCGTAGGGGAGATGGAAGATTCGTGGGTGGGGTTGGGGGGAAAGAGAGACCGCAGGCGACGAAGAAGAAGAGAAAGGTGATGAGATGGGTCATGGGTGGTGAACCAACTCTGCCATTGCCGAGTGGAACTCCGCCAGCTGGGAACTGGCACGTGGGTCCCTGTACCTTCGTCTACTCTTTCTCTGATGAGCGGTAAACTGATCGTCCACTATTGGGTATACTGATCCGGTAAACCGCGGTACCGAAAATTCATTTACAAACTTGAAACATAGCTGAGGCTATACCTGTGCATATCTTGGGCGGGGCCGGGCTTCGGGCCAGGCCAAAAAAAGCCCGGTGCTAAAAAACCAGGGCCGACCCGGCCATCGGGCCCGAGCCCGAGAAAGCCCCACATGGCCCGGCTCGACCACGGCTAAAATGCGTTTTGTGCAGGCCCGAGCCCAGCCTGATGGCACACTCGAGCTCAGCCCAGCCTGGGATTTCGAGTCAGGTTGGGTCGGGCCGTCCAGGCGGGGCTGCCCATGGCCAGGTCTAGCTAAGGCACATAGTTCATCACAAACTTGAAACATACTAGATTTAAAACCTAAAATCTAACTAACCATTCTTCTTGACATGGAGACAAAACTCCTCCGTGGAGCTGGAAAGGGCAAACGCGAAACCGTACTCTTCCTTGGCGACCTCTAGCCGCGCGGCGACCACTTCTTCTTCCACGGCGACCGCCTAATTCGTCTCGAAGAACTCGCGCTCCGCCTCCCAAAGGCGCTTGGTTGTCCCCCAGAGGATCTCGTGGAGGCGGTCGAACTCCCGCCACGCCCGCCGGCCACCGTCGTGGGAGAGGGCGCTGTGCTCACGCGTCTGCGCTTGGTTGTCCCCTAGAGGATCTCTTGGAGGCGGTCGAACTCCCGCCACGCCCGCCGGCCACCGCTGTGGGAGAGGGCGCCGCGCTCGTGCCTGCACGCGACGCCAATCCTCCATGACAGGCGGATGGCGGATCTCCCGACCTCGTCGCCAGGCGGGCCCGCTTGTGCGGCGGCGAGTAGACGTGTCCCCCTTGGTCACCCCGCCCGCGTCCAGCGCTCGACAACGGGGCGGTCCTTTTTTGGCTGTGCGCGAGGAAAAGTGCGGCCGGAGATAGAAGAATTTGTTGCCTAAGAGGGAGAGAATGCGACGGAGGAGGATCGGGGATTTGCTAGATACAAACCCTAAAACGCAACCGTTCCAGTATATATAGCGGATAGGCTGGTGTTTTGCAAGCCGGGCCGGTTTAACGGTATTTGCTCGAGCCGATTTTTTTTCCCGGATAGTGTAAATCTGCTGGAATTTTACGGGCCGATGAGCTTATACGGGATCTGCTAGAAATGCTCTTACCCGGTTCCGATTAGGTCTTCGTGAGAGGCTGGATCGGGTTGTCTCTAATTCAAAGTGGATGCAGCTTCACCCACTCGTTAACTTTGTAATCTTTGAGATGGGCCAGTCAGACCACAGGTAGTTATTCCTGGACAGGAACTATCTCACGTCATGGGTGTGGTCGATAGTAAGCCTTCATGCAAAAATGAATTCGAGGCGAGGTGATTAGCAGAAGAAACGGTCGAAGAAGTTGTGAAGACCATGTGACAGAAAGCTATTCAACATGCTCTTTGTCCTACTATCTATGAGGAGCTCGATGCGGTCCACAAGGACTTGCACCATTGGGAGTGGTAGAGCTACATAAAAATAGTTGGACGGGCCAGAGACCACAATCTTTTTTCATGTATTCCACTAACAATTGTTTCATTAATATTCAAAATAGTTTTAAAAGGATCCGAAAACGTTTCGGGATCACTGGAAGGGTTTCCGTGAATATTAGATAATACCGGGTATTATCGATACATATACATAAGTGGAAAATGTTTTCGATGATGTTAAATTATATATAAAATGGCCTGAAAGTATTTAGAACAATTTTATATTTAATTTAATATCAACGAGCCTAGCAAGGCCAAGAGGTGGAAGGCCACTTGGTCAACAAAGGCTTCATCGAAGAATAGTCCGGTAGTGTCGGCAAACCCTATTTGGGGCCGCAGGCGCCAGTTATAGGGCATTTTCGCTAACGCGCTCCTGCAGCGCTCCCGCGCTGGGCCAGCCCATCTCACACCTTTTTATTCTGGCTTAATGTGCAAAAAATGAGTGCTAGAGAGATTCAATCCCGCAACCTGTTGTGTAAGTTCAACTCACATCAGCCAACTAGGAAAGACAACCCATCGTGGCAATTCCCTTCCTTTTCATCTTTTATACTTTGCCAAGCGGTTTTCTTTCTTTCTTGTTGTGTGTCTTTTATGGACCTGTTTTTCGTTTTGTTTTTTTCTGTTTCTTTTCTTTCACATTTTTCCTTCTTTCTTTACTTTTTATGCACAAACTAATTCAAATTGGATGAACCTTTTTCAAAATTGGCGAACTTTTTTCAACTTCGATGAACTTTTCTTCAAATTCGATGAACTTTTTATTCAAAATCAAGATCTTTTTTTTAATATCAACGAACTTTTTGTCAAAACCTATGAACTTTTTACTAATCTGATGAACTTTTTTCCCATATGGACAAACTTTTCTACAAAACCAGTGAACTTTTTCAAAATTGCTGGACTTTTTTCAAATCCAATGAACTTTTTTCAAATTGGATGAACTTTGTTCCTAAATGGACGAGCTTTTTTTTCAAATCCGATGAACTATTTTTCAAATTCGGTGAACTTTTTTTCAAATTAGGTGAATTTTTTTCAAAATGGATGAACTTTTTTCCAAAATTGATGAATTTTTTCAAATCCAAGAACATTTTTCAAAATCAGTGAACTTTTATCAAATTCGATGAACTTTTTAACAAATTGATAAACTTTTTGGGAATTCGTCAACTGTTTTCGAAATTTAACGAACTGTTTTTATTAGATAATTTGAT
Source organism: Aegilops bicornis (assembly GCA_021605145.1). Classification (NCBI taxonomy): domain Eukaryota; kingdom Viridiplantae; phylum Streptophyta; class Magnoliopsida; order Poales; family Poaceae; genus Aegilops; species Aegilops bicornis. The sequence continues at coordinate 773,045,459 of CM038675.1, forward strand.
ATTTTCCAAAATAATTTTCAAATAACTCAAAAATCTTAGGGTATAGTAAATGGCTGAGTAATAAATAACGTGGTTGCACTAGTTCTAAAGTAGTTCGCGTTGATTTTTGTTCACTAGTGCTATAAGTTGTAGTGGTTAAGCTAAGGAATTACACGCGAGTGTGGCCCGACATCGATACCTCGTTCTGCCGATTTTCTGGTGTAAGATGTACACTGCGAGTTTCTAAATATAATAAAATTTATCTCTATTTAATCGCTCTGCCACATATGATGTCGTACTCAAGCTCGATGTTAGAGGAAGTAGTAAAGCGCTCCTCCACGAAACCGAGGGGCAGCCGGTGCTCCACAACGGGCACCCCATGCACGGGGTGACGTAGAAGGAAAATGACTTGACACCAATTGTTAGCGCCACTAGGGCCATATCCCATGACACATAATGAGAGGTTGAGATGGTTGCATATGGGCATGGTGTGCCATAAAAATTAAAATTATACCCTCTCCGTCTTAAAATAAGCGTCGTTAATTTATTATAAAATTTGTACTAATTTAGTACTCACTCCTTCCTAAAATAAAATGCGCCGGTTGACTTTTTCGGTCTTTGTTCCACAATTTTGACTATGATTTTCACTTATTGTATGTCAATAAAATTAGTATACAGACATATGAAATAAAATTATTTCGAAAGACAAGTACGACGGCGCCACTTATATATGTTTATTCAAATACTTTGATATATTTCTGCAAAAAATACACGTTGATATATATATATATATATATATATATAAGTGGTCAAAATTCAGGACATCTTTTATTAAGTAATTTATGTCAGTCATTAATCTTTCCTTTATGGGCTTTGTATATTCTTCATACCTTCCTAAAATACAGAACTAAAATATTTAAGCACAATAAATACGCCAAGTACTATTTAACAGAAGGATTTGCCACGTCAGGGCTTTTAACTGAAATGCACCAATCCACGATACTCGTATCTGCTCTACAATCTCAGTGGTTAATGATGCATGTATGTATGATGTTATTAACCTATGCAACTCTTTTGCGCAGATCCTTATTATCTGCTGCTATTCAGATCATTAGTTTTCAAAATAATTTCCATTTCTTTTCTAATAATTAAAAATATATTTAAATAAAACATTTCATGCATCAAAGACCATGCCAAGTCAATTTCGCCTTATATTTCAGAAAAGCGGAAGTACTAAATCAGCGACAATTAATTTGAGACGCAGGGAGTATTTGTTTTCTTTATTACACTTGTATCACCTAGTTAGATGAGCAAGTTTTAACAAAAAGAGAAAAAGAAAAAAGAAAGAAAAAAAGAAAGAGAAAAAGACACACGATACAGTATCACCTAATGAGGTGAGCGACGAAATCCTGCAAATCCTTGCGCGATGAGCCGCCTGCAGCCGCGCAGGCGCGAACGGCCTCCCCGAGCGCCATGGCCCGCCGCCTCATCGCGAGCCCTTCCTCACCGACCATCGCCGTCTCAATCGCCTGCTGTATGATCGCCGCCGGCGTCACCTCGCCGTGTTTCTCCCACGGCCTCACCAGGAGGCCGGCCCCGAGGTATTTCTCGACGAACTGCGCGTCCCACGGCTGGTCGGAGTGCATGGGCCACGCGAGGATCGGCTTGCCGTGGCTCATGCTCTCCACGGTCGAGTTCCAGCCGCAGTGGCTCATGAACGCCGCCGTGGCCGGGTGCGCCAGGATCTCCAGCTGCGGCGCCCACCCGGTGATCACCAGCCCCGTGCCCCGGGCCTGCTCGGCGAACTCTTACGCCAGCGTCGCGTGCCGGCGGCTGTCGGCGTCGTCCGTGGACACGCTGCCGCGGTCGGCGTCGCGCAGCACCCAGATGAACCGCTGCTTGCTGCCCTGGAGCGCCGCGGCGAGCTCCGCGACCTGCGAACCTCGGAATTAGGACGTCGAGCCGAACGACACGTAGAGCACCGACGCCGCCGGCTGCTTGTCGAGCCAGTCCAGGCACTCGTGCCGCCCCTGCTTTGCGTCGATCTGGCCAGGCTCCAGCAGAGGATTCAACGGCCCGACGGCGAAGATCCTCTGGCCGACGGCCGCGAGGGTCTCGGCGAAGGCGTCGACGAACTCGCCCTCGAGCGCGCGGCACGTGTTGGCGACCATGCCGCCGCCGCGCGAGACCGACCGCGCCATGCTCGACTGCCTCTTGGCGCACTCCATGAACTCCCTGGACACGAACCTGTCCATGGGCGCGTACTCGAGGCCGCTGTCCCGCAGGAGGCGGTGGCCGGAGTCCACCATGCCGACCATGTACGACACGGCGCCGCAGTAAAACCCGAAGGACTCCCCGTTGGGGATCCGCTCTGACTCGACGGCGGCGAAGGCGTTGAGGACGTCGTGCAGGACGACCACGCGGCGGCGGGACGCGGAGAGCTCCCGGAGGAGCGCGGCGAGCGGGGCGGCCGCGCCGGCGACGAGGCCTCGAACATGGGCATGATGTGGGTGGGGAAGGGCGAGGCGGCGTCCGGGTCGGGCGGCGGGGCGGCGAACGCGGGGATGTCGAGCTCGTGGAAGTGGACCGAGCGGAGCGCCTGCGCGTCCCAGCCGTGCACGCGCGCGCGGGCCTGGCGGACGTGCGCCGCGGGCGCCGCGTAGTGCAGGTCCAGCCCGTGAGGCTCCGAGGCGAGCTGCAGCGACAGGTGCAGCAGCTGGTTGAGGTGGCCCTGCATCGGGAACGGCACCGCCACCACCGCCACCGACGACGACTCCATATCCATTGGATCCTCCCTGCCGATGTGTTTGTGGTGCTGAGGAGCGGAGGGCGGCCGACGGTGCATATTTATGAGCGGCTTGCCATGGCGGAAGCTTCCCTTCCGTCAGTGAGAAAATCTTGTTATTCAAAGCATTTCTTAGAGATTGGTCAACAATGGCGTCTGGTTGCATGGTGACGAGTGAAGTCTAAGTTTTTTCTATCTTTTTGGAATTGGAAGATAATTGTTTTTTAGTGAGCAGAAGATGATGAATGGTCTGTCCTGGTTCGATATTTCCTCGATCGATCCAAAAAGATGGCGGCCTCGTGGGCAACCCGTGATGGCGGCACCGTAGAAGCTGCAAGGGCGTGGGGGCTGGCGATCGGACGGATCTGTTGTCGGCCCTGTGCTGACCGCTGAGGCCTGAGGTAGGTGGTCAATGATGCTTTCACTTGCATACTGTCTAGTGAGATGCTGTACTACCAAACGGCAAAGTTTACCTCAAAAAAAGAAAAACCTGGCAAAGTTCAGAAATGAAGTTTAGCGAAAATCAAGGTGAGTTTCTCTCGCTTTTATCATCTCTCTTGCTTTTATGAAGAAGAGTCAATACTTTGTCCAAGACACTGATCGGGTATGCCCGGGCTAGTTTTTCAGGGTGAAACTTTGATTCTGTTCTTTGACGGTTGGATCCATTAACGACGATGCTCGAGTGTCGCTTTCTTTCTAAAGGTGTCGTTGTTGAAGAACCTCGTTGTCCTTGTGGTGTCATGAGATGATCGATGCGGATATGATCATTTTTGTAGTTTGTCGGATTTGATACTTCATGGTTTTCTTTTCCCTCGCTTAGGTATAATTTTGGTTTTATATGACTTTGCTACCTGCCGATATTTTTTTTGTATGAGTTGGTGTTGACTATGCGCATCCAGCTAGGTAGAGACGGGGCGTGTGCTCATTGTCTTTGTGTGTCCATTTGATACTTCATTTGAGTAAATAAAATCCACCATTTATAAAAATCAAGTGATTTTTTTGGTCAGTCTCCTAGGTCGTACGCACTAGGCACTATTGAAAGAATTTTTCCATCACCAGAAATCTTTCAAAAAAATTAGTTCCTGTCAATTTCCTTGTCTAGCTTGAACCAGCCCACCTACAAAGGGTTGTATCCGGTGTGTGATTCAAGTATAGACATAAAAATCAGCAACCTCTTGCTGATCTACGCCTGAAACAAGTGTCAGCCCTATGCGGGGAATGTCAATGTCCAACGTATGTTGTGCTATACCCGGTGATGAAGTGAGTAACTAGTACTCCCTCCATTTCTTTTTAATCTCTATATGAGATTTGGTCAAGAGGGAAGGACGAAATAGACTAGAACTGCACTTGTATTCAGTCAATCAAAGTGTACGTATATACTGACCCATGAACACGTAGGTGCGGCCATGATTTAACTACCACCGAAGCTAGTTCCACTAACCAGCGCATGCGATAATGACACATGAGAACACGAGAAGTTGTTACAGAGAGATGGAGCTCGGGAGCTATTCATGTGGGAGTAACTAGTCGGGGTGACATGCTCCAATACAAACGATCGAGTAGGAATCAGCAGGCAAGTCGACTGGTGGAATTTTTTGGTCAGTCGACTGACCCATAAACAAAAATCAGTCAACTTGCATGTTGCTTGTCCCTTTCTTTTTAAAAAGGCAACACAAATATCCTCAAGGTCATGGAGAGAAGACGAACACAACTATAGGCGGGACGCAACCAAGGGCGGCACCACATACTTACTCCCTTCATTCCATAACTCTTGCCATGGTTTTAGTTGAAAACTAAAACCACAACAATAATTTGAACTAAAACCACCATAATAATTTGAACTAAAACCACCACAAGAATTATGGAACAGAGGGCTTGAATTATGCCACTTGCACTCGAGGAAAGTCAATGGAGAGATTAGGAGATGGTGCCAATTTTGGTTAATAATCAGGAAGCGCAAAGAATCATCGTACGGTGTTACAAAAAAAATCTTAATCTTATTAAAACACTCTAGGTGAACAAAATCCCTCGCGGGTGCCCGTTGCACTTGTGCGTGCAACGCTCTACTATTTGGACCCGATGGGTAGGGGTGCCCACCCAAGTGTGTGCTTCCCTCCTTCCCTTTACTATGAAGTAGGTGTGGCTTTTCTGCATGTGAAGTTTCTAGAAATTTCAAATGTTCCCTTTTAAAAGTTTTAAATTATCATTTGAAATTCTGAAGTTCAATTTTTCAAAAGTTGAAGTTATAACATTTAAAATTGTGAAGTTTCAAAAACACCAAAAGTTTCAAATATTGGAAGCTTAGCCAAGATTTTCCGAAAGCTGGTACAATAATTTCTAAAACTGCCTAAAATGAAACTTCAAGTAACAGAAAACGGTAAATATGAAAACTTGGCCAAAAAAGAGGAAAAACAATCTCGTCCCTAGCCCGAGGTGCGACTTTCCCTCAATTATCCATGTTCCTCTCTCGCGGTCTCTTAACTTGCCAATACAACCATGTGTGATTTTCACTTTCAGACTTTATTTTATTAGTGATTTTTGGGGTGCTCCTATGCTACAAATAGTTAACACTACTTGGAATTTTACGGGAGGGGGTTGATGGGAGTCGGTAGCTAGACAGTTTGATGGATGGAAGATTTAATGAAAGAAAACGATAAGAGAAAAAAATTAACAATCATTTATAATGTAAAAAATAGAGTTTGCAACACGAGACTATAGCTCATTGAACCAAGCCTCTACTCTCTCTCGACATAGGTTTTCACCCTGCTCTATAAATAAAGCAAAAATTCATACAAGCACCATTCAATCCGCAATAAGAACGACGACGGCTGGGGCACAAGCACAATCGTTCCCAAAAAACATAAGAGAAAGGGGGAAAAAAGCCACCTGGTGGCTCTACGATGAAGATAGACGACGCGCCATAGCCAGGAATGCATCTACTCTACCCGAGACAATCTAATCGACGTACATCACTTCGTATATATATCTAGCTGGTAGACGACTCCTAACCCTTAATTAGTTCCTCCTCCTATATTGTAATCTTCTTCAGGACAAGCTCCATGAGAGAAGAGGGACAACACGTCCTTACCTTCTCAAACCCATCCGATGCCATGAATGATTCCAGGTTCCCCGGACAAGAGAGGAACTGGATGCATGCCGCCCTCAGAGCGGAGCAATCATGCTTCTCCGCCAACACTAGACTGACAGCCACGGAGCTCATGTCGACGTGCCAGCACAACGCGTCCTCGCAGACGAGCTTCAACTCTTCCAGCTTGTACCTGTCCGCCGCGACGAGCAGCCTCTCCGCCATCGATGCCGACAGGATCACGGGAGGTGAGTCCGTGTAGATGAACTGGAGCAGGGCCTTGAACACCTCCGCGTCCATGTCGTCGACGCGCAGTAAGGCGGTGTCGCAGGCGGTGGGCGAGGCGAGCGAGAGGTCCGCCTTGAAGACGGGTGACCCGGCCTCGAGTATCCCCCGGTGCGCGGGGAGCGTCTCCCCGCCGACCTCGATGTGCACGCCCACCCCCTTCGTGTTCCAGACAGCTTCCCCGAGTTGCCCGGGCAATCCGAACGGAGGTGCCACCGGTGCGTCAGCCTCGACGTGGTCTTCAGTACGCAGCTCGGTGACGGTGACCATGACGTCGCACAGGATGGTCAGGCCGTCGTCCTTGAGATTGAGATGCTTCCTCGCTAGCGCATCCAGATCCTGGTGTTTCACGAAGCCCCGCGTGCCCCAGCTGAGGTTACCCGAGAAGAAGCGGCTCTTGGCTATGTCTCGAGTGTAGCTCGGCTTCCAGGTCGAGTATGCTCAGCTGGGCCTTTGCCGTGGCATCGCCGGTTCTCTCGTGGCTGGCATGCTCGAGGAAGAGGGACATGTACCCCTCGTACTCCTTCCCGTTGCCGTTTGGGTAGCATACGAGACGCCACTCGTGGCCGCCGACCCGGAACGTGCCTGATCTAACCTTAGCGCCATTGGCCGATGTTGGGGTTGGACAGCAACAATGCGCTGTACAAATTCACCGGCACGGCAAATATGTACACTACACAGCCTCCTTTACCTGTGATGAATTTTGAGGACAGCTTTAACCAACAAATAAGCAGCGGAATAACACAAACAACATGCACAAGTGACATAGGATTTAACGTGGAAAAACTTCCTCAACTTGAGGAGTAAAAAACCACGGCTGTGGACCGACCGGTCCACACAACTTCACTATGAGAATGATGAGTACAAAGTCTTCTCTAGAATCTCTAGAGAGATTTACAACACACTCTCCACGTTGCCAACCGGCAACAGCAACAACAACCACAAGAAGTAAGATTTCAGCAAAGCGGAGTTTACATAGCTTCTGTACCCTTCAGTGTTTTGCAAACTGCTTTTAAACCGTTGAACCAAACAACACCAAATTTAGCAGACAAGTAGACACACGAGTTCCTGAGATCCTCTCCAAAATTCAGCTCAATCGGACATCGTTTGCCTACCCAAACTGTTCGTCTCCCAAAACTACTCTGTTCTGAAACTGTAGGAGTTAGAACTAACAAAACCACTCTCAAATCTGATGCTCCACTGACCCAATCCTCAAACTAGCTAACCAAATCGAAGTACTCAAAATAAGGAACGAGGTCACCAAGGTTGGGGTCGATCCAAGCACATTTGAGCCTCCAATCACCAGCTTAAACACTGTCTAGTCAGATGCAGCAAATCTGGACAGAACCTCTGCTTCTTCTACTTCCTCTCTCAGGTTGTGTTTTCTCTTGTGTGCTCTCTCTCACTCTCACGAATGGCAGCCACCACCAGCAAGGGGTGGAGTGGCTAGGGTTTTCTTCTTGCTTCACTTCCCTTGGAAGCGCTCTCAACCGTTGGATGCAGCGCAGATCAAAGGCTGACATGTGTTGGACTTATGGGCTGATGTTGGGCTGCCAACATACCTCCATGTGGAGGGACTTAGCCCAACAAACTCCCCCTCCCGACATCATGGAGGGTCTCACTGCCTTTCGGCAGCCATGCCAGCGAGCCGGCATACTTGAGCTTCTTCCTTGTCACCACTTTAGTCAACATATCAGCCCCATTGTCATCGGTGTGAACCTTCTCAAGTTGCATTTTCTTGGAATACAACACATCTCGAATCAATGATAACGGACTTCTATATACTTAGACCTTGAATGAAAACTTGCATTCTTACTCAAGTGAATAGCATTTTGGTTGTCACAAAACAACACATACTTGTCTTGCTTAAAACCAAGCTCACAAGCCAACCGTTTCAGCCACAATAGCTTTTTGCTCGCCTCTGTTACAGCAATGAATTCAGCTTCAGTTGTATTCAGTGCCACACACTTCTGCAGCCTGCTTTGCCATGACACCGCTCCCCCTACATAGTTAACCAAGTAACCTGAAGTAGACTTCCTTCTGTCAACATCTCCAGCCATGTCAGAATCTGAAAGAGCAATCAGCTTTGCCTCACCGTCACCGAAGCAAAGTTTCAGATTTGTGCTACCCCGAAGATATCTCAAAATCCACTTCACGGCTTCCCAATGAGGTCTTCCTGGATTGGACATAAATCTGCTCACAGTACTAACCGCGTGAGCAATGTCAGGCCTTGTACACACCATAGCATACATCAAACTCCCAACCGCTGAAGCGTAAGGAACATGATGCATTTCCTTTTTCTGCTCACTAGTGGTAGGACATTGCTTTCTACTCAACTTGAAATGGGCTGCTAGTGAACAACTTACAACTTTAGCATTTTCCATCCTGAACTTCTGAAGTACCTTCTCAATATACTTCTCTTGAGACAAGTACAACTTGTTGCAATTTCTGTCTCGCTCAATTCTCATTCCGAGAATGTTCTTTGCTGGACCTAAGTCTTTCATAGTAAAACATTTGCTCAACTCCTTTTTCAACTTAGCAATCCTAGAGACATTCTTGCCAACAATCAGGATATCATCAACACAGAGCAATAATATGATGAAATCATCACCTGAGAACCTCTGAATAAACACACAATGGTCTGAGCTACACTTCTTGTAGCCTTGCTCCCCCATGACAGTTTCAAACTTCATGTACCATTGTCTTGGTGCTTGTTTCAGGCCATAGAGACTTTTCTTCAGCTTGCACACATAGTCTTCTTTGCCTTTCACAAGAAACCCCTCAGGTTGCTCCATGTATATTTCTTCCTCCAACTCACCATGAAGGAATGCAGTCTTCACATCCATTTGCTCAACCTCCAAGTTGAGACTTGCTGCCATGCCAAGGATTACTCTTATGGATGTCATCTTCACAACCAGATAAAAGATCTCATCATAGTCAATGCCTTTCCTCTGGCCGAATCCTTTTACAACTAGCATGGCCTTGTACCTTGGATGTGATGTGTGCTCTTCTTGCTTGATTCTGTAGACCCACTTGTTCTTCAAAATTTTCTTGCCCTTGGGCAACTTCACCAACTCATAAGTATGATTCTTATGCAAGGAATCCATCTCTTCTTGCATAGCATTTTTCCACTCCTTCTTGTGCTCATCTTCCATTGCATCTGCAAAGCATTCAGGTTCTGAACCATCAGATAATAACACCATGTATTGATCTGAGAGATACCTGCTGGAAGGAATTCGACCCCTGTTGGATCTTCTGAGTGGAGCAGCTGGTGGACTTTCTGGTACTGGTGCTTCTTGCTGATCCGGATCATCAACTTCAGCATCATACTCTTGTTGCTGCTTGGGGAGCATCTTCTTCACCTGCACCACCATGTACATCATCTTGTACATCTTACGCATCCGCTTCAACTTGCGGGAGCTGGAGCTGCAGGAACTGGGTCAGAATCAATCATGTCTTGCTGCTGAGGAGGAACCTGCCCCTTTGTCTTCACAATATCCTCAATTGTTTGGTCTTCAACAAACACAACATCACGGCTTCTCACAACTTTCCTTGCTATAGGGTCAAACGGCTTGTAGCCAAACTCATCACCACCATAACCAAGAAAGATACATTGTCGTGTCTTTGAATCAAGCTTTGACCTTTCATCTTGAGGAATATGAACAAAGGCCTTGCACCCAAAAACCTTCAGGTGGTCATATGAGACGTCCTTGTCACACCAAACCCTGTTAGGAACATCTCCCTGCAAAGGATAACTTGGTGAGAGATTAATAAGATAAACTGCAGTCATCAAAGCCTCACCCCAAAAGTGTTTGCATAGATTTGCACTTGACAACAAGCATCTAACTTTCTCCACAATTGTCCTGTTCATCCTCTCAGCAAGACCATTCAGCTGTGGTTTCTTTGAGGGAGTAAATTGATGCCTAATACCTTGCTGCTTGCAATATGCATCAAATGGCCCAATGTACTCTCCTCCATTATCGGTGAATGCACTTGATCTTCTTCTCAGTTTCTCTCTCAACCGAGGCTTGGAATTGCTTGAATACACCTAGTACTTGATCTTTTGTCCTCAAAGTGAAGGCCCAAACTTTCCTGGAAAAGTCATCAATAAAAGTCACAAAGTACTTAGCACCACCAAGAGATCTTACTGACATTTTGCAAACATTGGAATGTATCAAGTCCAGCTTCTCGGGCTTCTTGTGAGGAGGTAGAGTCTTCAAGGCAACTCGGTGTTGCTTCCCTGCTAGACAATCTGAACATTTCTTGATGTGAACTCCTTTCACACCCTTCAACAATTTTTTCTTCACTAACACTGTCATCCCCTTCTCACTCATGTGCCCAAGTCTCTTGTGCCATAAAGCACAATGATCATCCTTCTCTAGTGCATTGACAGAAGCACTAGCTTAGCATGAACATGATACAAAACTGAGACCATTTTACCTCTTGCAACAATCATGTTGCCTTTGGTGAGCTTGTATTGCCCTTTTCCAAAACTGCTCAAGTAATCATCTCCATCAAGCAAACCAACCGAGATAATATTGAGACGGAGTGCCTCAACATGCCTCACAGATTTGAGGACTAACCTTGTACCATTTGCGGTCTCCAAATGCACATCTCCTTTTCCAATGATGGCTGCTCTATCATTGTTCCCCATCTTCACAACACCAAAATCACCGATATATAGTTAGTGAAGAGCTCTCTGCGAGATGTAGCATGAATGGTAGCACCGCTGTCCGGTATCCAAATCATCTCGTCACCATCCACAAGGTTGACGGTTTCATCAGAAACAACAGTGACCCTCTCCTCAATAGTGGAACCAAATCTTCCATCATTTTCTTCATGCATAACAAGCATGATGTCCTCTTCTACTGCAGTAACTCGGTTGCCCTCTGTGTCACTATCACTGTCAACTTGCTTCTGATCTTGTTTCTTCTTTTTCTTTTTGTCTTTCTTCCACTTGTCACATTGCCACTTAATGTGGCCCTTCCGATGGCAGTGATGGCACTCATAATCAGCATACTTACTTTTTGATTTGCTCCTACCTCTTTACGCCCCTTTACGGACCTCTGCTCTTGCTTCTCCCCCTGGGCTGAGTGACTAGCACCTCTGAATGTGAGGAAGAAGTGGCTTCAGCCACCTTTCTGGACTCTTCATTTAGTACCCTAGTTTTCACAAGATTCCAAGTGACAACTCCATTAGGTACTGAATTGCAAACCGTAACCTTAAAGGTCTCCCACCTGTCCGGTAATGAGCCTAGTAGCAGCAAAGCTCTCACTTCATCTTCAAATGTTATTCCCATTGAAGAAAGCTGATTTATAATGCCTTGGAATGTATTCACATGATCTGCAATTAGAGTGCCCTCTTTGTACCTCAAGCACATCAATTGTTTGATTAAGAACATCTTGTTTGTACCTTCTTTCAGGGCAAACAACTCTTCCAATTTTTGCCATAAGGTGCGTGCATGTGTCTCATCAATGATATGGTTCAAAACATTGTCATCGACCCATTGCCGAATGAACCCACAAGCTTGGCGATGAAGTACCTTCCATTGACCTTCCTCAATGCCCTCCGGCATCTCAGTGGAGAACACTGACTTCCAGTATTCTTTCACATACAACAAGTCCTCCATCTTGCCCTTCCATGCTTGATAATTTGTACCATTCAAAGATATCATCCTGATAGTATTCACTTCCATCTTTCACCACAAGAAACTCAGCAATTTGCACAAGCAAACCAAGGCTCTGATATCACTTTGTTGGGGCTGGACAGCAACAATGCGCTGTACAAATTCACCGGCACGACAAATATGCACACTACACAACCCCCTCTACTTGTGATGAACTTTGAGGACAGCTTCAACCAACAAGTAAGCAGCGGAATAACACAAACAACATGCACAAGTGACACAGGATTTAACGTGGAAAAACCTCCTCAACTTGAGGAGTAAAAAACCACGACTGTGGACCGACCGGTCCACACAACTTCACTATGAGAATGATGAGTACAAAGTCTTCTCTAGAACCTCTAGAGAGATTTACAACACACTCTCCACGTTGCCAACCGGCAACAGCAACAACAACCACAAGAAGTAAGATTTCAGCAAAGCGGAGTTTACACAGCTTCTGTACCCTTCAGTGTTTTGCAAACTGCTCTTAAACCGTTGAACCAAACAGCACCAAATTTTGCAGACAAGTAGACACACAAGTTCCTGAGACCCCCTCCAAAATTCAGATCAATCGAACATCGTTTGCCTACCCAAACTGTTCGTCTTCCAAAACTACTCTGTTCTGAAACTGCAGCAGTCAGAACTGACAAAACTACTCTCAAATCTGATGCTCCACTGACCCAATCCTGAAACTAGCTAACCAAATCGAAGTACTTAAAATAAGGAACGAGTTCACCAAGTTTGGGGTCGATCCAAGCATATTTGAGCCTCCAATCACCAGCTTAAACACTGTCTAGTCAGATGCAGTAAATCTGGACAGAACCTCTGCTTCTTCTACTTCCTCTCTCTCAGGTTGTGTTTTCTCTTGTGTGATCTCTCTCACTCTCACGAATGGCAGCCACCACCAGCAAGGGGTGGAGTGGCTAGGGTTTTCTTCTTGCTTCATTTCCCTTAAAAGCGCTCTCAACCGTTGGATGCAGCGCAGATCAACGGCTGACATGTGTCGAACTTATGGGCTGATATTAGGCTGCCAACATACCTCCATGTGAAGGGACTTAGCCCAACAGCCGACATCCTCCTGAGTTGCCCGTCGATCCGGAACATGTGGGAGCCGGTCGCCTGCCTCACGGCGATGCTTGAAGCGGAGAGCTGCTGCCGGCCGGTGCCACGCAGGGCGGAAAAGGCAGCAGCGGAGATCGACATGTATGACTGGAGCGCGTACGTGGACGTCGACCAAGGAGACGGCCGCCGCTAGCTTGCGTAGATGGCCGGAGTTGGATGTGCGGCAAATCGCAAGGTGCATGCGCGTGTTATATACGTACGGTTATGTGTCGCTATTTCAAGAGTCCTAGCTCGACGGCATCGGTAGAGATAAACTAGATTTTTTTTAAATTCTTTTTGTTGAGAATCAGGTAGAGATATAGATTTGTGTTAACAGGGGAACTATACTATACTAGTCGGCATGCAGCAGATCTGATCGTAATTCTTATCTCAACTTTAAAACATGTAAAACTCTAAATATATAGTTATGACTCAGCCACAATTATTTCTTTTACCGGATCTATCTATTTATCAAACCAGTCTGGCAATTAAACCCGCACATTTTGTAAACCTAGCAAGAAGCCCAGATATATAGTGATTCAACATCAATCTTGTCCGACATATACGGAAAATACACATTGGTTTCTAGTTGTATATGCACCCTATATGGGGATTTTTTTAATATTTTAATAAAAAATCAAAATAAGTGAGAACTATTTTGACAAAACACTTGACTTACTTTTGCACTAGTATATAAATCTCGACAAAAAAAAACAAAAGTGGACCTCAACAAAAAAGAAAAAATTTATTTGCTATTATAGGTCACTATTCATACTATTTTAGCCAAAAATTTGTCTTTTTTGAAAAGACGTCAAAGGGATATTTTTTTATGAATTTTTTTACAATAGAAGGTCAAGTTTATTTCAAAAATATTTTCAGAAATTTTTGACTTTTTGTTGAATTACTAATTTTTTCCCATATAGGGTGCATATGTCCCCATAGACCAAAAGTTCCCCTCCGACATATACCTTATATCCACCATATTTTTCATCTTAGTGACATTTAATTTGACTTGAATATGGGTAAGAGAAGGCAAGAAAAGATTTAGTCAGTAGAGATTTTGGTAATATTGATTTGATTCGATTTGACTGAGTTAATGTAGGACATGGTTTTGGAAAGTATCGATTTTGTTTAGATTATTCCTATTTATTATATTTATGTTAGTTTTTATTTTATGCGGCATTGGTTGCGGTTGTCAAAAACCAACCGTAAATCAAAGGGGGATGGACCGTTAGGAGGGGAAAACCGTAAAGGAGGGGAGACGGCGAAACCAACTCTCCTATAATAATAGAGATAAAAAATACATCTCTTGAGGTATGATTGCCTTTTTTGTCCTGAACTGATCGCAGACAAAAAGTCATCAATGTATATGGCAGCGTCCGCCAGACGAAACGATTGGGATCACCCCTGTTGGAAGATACACAAATTCAAAATCCTAGCCTAGAAAAGAGTTCCCGGCCTCACGTCAGCACATGAGGCAGCACCAACATGACGAAAAGGAGGCTAAGGGACCAAACACCAAAGGAAAGCCGCCGCCACCACCACATCGATAAACTCTGCAAACACCACCGAAGTACTCTATGCCAATGAGCCATGGCCGCCCACATCGAGATCGAGAGGCTCAAGGAAATTTTATTCGCCAGATCGACAAGTTCTACAGGACGGCGGTTCGGCCTGCAATGTTGTATGGCGCTGAATGTTGGCTGACTAAAAGGCGACATGTTCAACAGTTAGGCGTGGCGGAGATGCGTATGTTGAGAAAGATGTGTGGTCAGACGAGGAAGGTCCAAGTCCGAAATGATGATATACGAGATAGAGTTGGGGTAGCACCAATTGAAGAGAAGCTTGTCCAACATCGTCTGAGATGGTTTGAGCATATTCAGCACAGGCCTCCAGAAGCTCCAGTGCATAGCAGACAGCTAAAGCGTGCGGAGAATGTCAAGAGAGGCCGGGGTAGACCAGATTTGACATGGGAGGAGTCCGTTAAGAGAAACCTGACGGATTGGAGTATCATCAAAGAACTAGCTATGGACATGGGTGCGTGGAAGCTTGCTGTCCATGTGCCAGAACCATAAGTTGGTCGCGAGAGCTTATGAGTTTCACATCTAGCCTACCCCAACTTATTTGGGACTAAAGGCTTTGTTGTTGTTGTTGTTGTTGTTGTTGTTGTTGTTGTTGTTGTTGT